>VDFB02139335.1:0-27913 GCA_007258455.2 Sequoia sempervirens | reverse complement strand
GAGAAAGGAAAGATTTATAGTTTTCACATACAATAAGCTCAAGATGAGGAAGTTTAAACCCTATAATATTTTGAAGAAATTTGATTTAGGAATTGCATATGAAGTAGAGTTACCATATGGCATGGGTATGTCACCTATATTCAACATTGTAGATATACATTAGTACCATGAAGCAAAATTTAGTGAAGACAATAAAGAAAAATTGGAGAAATAGTTTCCTAAACAACAATCAGATGAGATAGAAGAAATTTTTGATACTAGAGATGAGAGGAAAACACATAGAAGACAGTACAAAGAATATCTTGTGAAGTGGAAAGACAGACTAGTGGAGGATTCTTCTTGGATTTATTAGGTTGAGGTAGACCATATTAGTTTTCATTTTTCCACAGAAAAGTGAGGGAATCACTTTTCAAATAACCTTAGATGTCTAATGTAAGAGAATCCTTAGTTCTTTACAATTCTACATCAACCAAAAAAAAAATTGTTTTTTTTTGTTCTTGTTCAGTTCTTTTTTGTTCAAGTTGAAAAATTATGCATATTTTCTCATTGAACCTTGCAGATCTATGTTTCATTATGGACATGTTCATTTTCCCTTATCCCAATATTTCAGGATGCTTGGATCTTTTTCCATCAAGTTATTGCTTCTAGATTAAGTGACAGTTTCTAGAACAGAGCATCCGAGCAGTTTTGAGCCTAACAGCTAGTTTTATCTCTTGTGGATCCTTATTATAACTTGTGAATCCTTGTGGCATGTTTTGAATTGTTCTGAGGAGTGTCACCAACCTTAATTTAGGTCCATATTTCATCCTACGCAACTGCCGAGAAGAAATTCAAATTTAATACCAACCTATTTCAGGCACACATTATGTTTCCTTCATTGGTTATTGTAATGATCTTTGGCCGACATGAAATATTTTGGATCCCTAGATGTGATATAAATCATTATAACTGATCATTAGGACAGCAAGTAGAATGAATATTAGATTTGATATGTAAGATTGCAGCTCGTATTAAGGAGCATATAGGAATACTATATTTTGAGCATGTTGTATCAGGCTTGTGAGCCCCATTTGCAAACTTGGATGTTGTCAACTGATTTTAACTAAAATTTCTAATAATATGAATGTTTGAATCTACATTTACCTCCATATCCTGAGTAGCTTCTATTGTGTAACTCTTGTTGCATGGTCGAGAATATTCTCTTTAAGAACCCTCCTACTGTGAATGCACTAGTTAGATTCTTGGAAACACTCATTTTTTAATGTCTCCATGCACCCTTCTTCATAGGAAACACCTTCCATTATTGTGTTTGTTTTCTCAACTTAATGTCTTTTATAGTGCATCTCTCTTCAATGAGAGTTAAGCTCCTTTTCTTTTGACCATGACAACTTCTTCTTATCTTTTAATTCCTTTTCTAATTGGTTAATTTTAGTCTTTGGTTATTTTTATCCACTTTTAACACTTCCAACTATTTCTTTTACATCTACAAATTGGTCATCAATATGTTTTTCCTCATCCCCACTACTCTTACCTCTTAACACCCCATGCTATTCCTTTTCATGATCTTCTAACTTCCTTTTCATATCTTTTACTTCAAGATTTAGATAAGTTTCTCCCTCAACAATCCTTAGGACAAAAACATCCCTTTCTTGGATATATTTTATAATTTCTTGAATATTTGTATGTACCTTTGTAGCTATTTCTAGGTGAGTTTTTATAGTGTCTTTATCATTAGACTATGTAGATGTTTCTTTTGAAAATATCATTAAGGAACTTGTCTACCTTTTTAGATGAGACTTTCACACCTCCACCCAATTAATTCTCTTTTTCAGCACTTAGATATATTTTTTCCTTTTCCTTATCATCCATTTCTAATTGTATGTGTTCCATGGAATTTCGAACTTCCATAGTACTTGGCTCCATTTGTTCAAATCCACTTATAGAATAATCTCTCTTTCTTTTCTTGCAAAAATTCATACACAATACAAAACCTTTTGAGTTAATCCACTTCTACATTTCCATTTTCCTGTTGGACATACTACACATGCTCCTAGCTCAACTTCTCATGAGAAAGAAGAATCTCTTCAGTCAATACATTATCTATCTCATTCACTTTGGTTAGGTTCTTCCCAAGTGTTTTGAGAGAAAATTCCTTTTCCATTACATACTTTCTAGTATGTCCTCTTTTTTTATTACAAGCATCTCATAGAATTCTCATAACTAGTTTTTTGGGGTTTTTCTCTGATTTGTTGTAGGCAAAGGGATTAAGAAAACCAGGAATGGCTACTTTGGCATGATGTTTTCCATTGATGTCAATAGTTGAACATCATGTTTCTCTTGTCAAAGGGTTTGTGATTGAAGTTGATGTTGATGCATTCAATGCTACAAGGTCTTTGATATCATGATTTAAGGTGCTTGTTTATTCATGATTCCTATTCAAAGAGTCTGTAATGTCCAAAGTTGGAGATGAACAAGGTATTTTATTCCAATGTTATGGAAGGTGAGTTATTTGGTATTTCTTGGTGTTGCAGTGCTTGCACATTCAGTTTGTTGGTAGTGATAGCAGTGTAGCAAAAAATTTCTTCAAGGTGTGTTGTCTTGATGCAAACTAAAGCTTCATCTTCATAGTGGTAATGCTTGATGTATCCTTTAACTTTCATGTAAATAAAAAGCTTCATGTTGACTATGTCAAAATGTAATTTTTGTTCATTTAGGTGGTCTATGTTCAAGACACAATATCTTGCATCTATGGTATGATCTAAGTGGATAGATGCAAATTTGCACCCCTTGCACAAATTCCCCTTTTGAATACCCTACCCTTAGAAAATAAAATTTGAAGGAAAAATTCCACATCACCCACTTGCCTTCCATCAACTTGGCACATGTTTTGTGTGTTGGTGGGGAAATTTTCATCAGGGATGTGAGCACAACACACAAACATATGTACACTATGCTATCATCCCTAAAAAATTCCTACCTTTGGAGTCCACAATGATGTTACACTCCTTATTGGGATGAATTTTAATGCCTCTATGTGACCAATCGATCCAAAAATGACTTCTTTCCCTCTCATTTTGGCCTTTAAAGGCATTCATTTCACACTCACTTCATCTTTTTTACATCCCTTAGCATTTTCATTCCATCCTTCACATCTTCTCATAATTCTAGTGGCTTTCAAAACTCCATTGAGCATTGCAATAGCTTGTTACTCCATTCACTCCATCTTTGTTCATGTGGTGCTGCCATAGAAGTTGCGAGCTTGGAGTCTTGAGAGACCTCCCTTCATCAATGCTATGGTTGTGGTGACTTTTCCAAGTTTGTTTATTACATTCTCCCTTCATTGGCCTTGAGAGCCTTTGGGTGGAGGTGGTAACACTTCACTTCTCCTTTTATGGTTTGGTAGAGTAGCATAGCATTCTTTAGTAGTGTTCAATCTCTCTTTCTTCTTTCCTTTATTGTATTTTCTACTCCATTACTTTTCTGGCTATCTGTGGAGGTGAAAACACCAAAGTGGGGGTTTGACAAAGGAAAACCACTATACAACCCAAAAAAAATTCCCTCCTTTCTTGTGTGTAGGTGAACGTGTACATGGAACTTGGTGGAAAACTGGTGCTTTGGTGAGTTAATATTCATCACCCTTGTTTTTATCTACTTACTTTATCATTTTCATACTTTATTATTCAGTTCATTTCATTAAAGTTAGTTAACTAGGTTGTTAGTAGGTTTCTAGTGGTTTTCTTATTGCATTTTTTGTTTTCTAGTTGTATGAATGCCAATGCACTAGAGAGATGCCAATGCACCATACTGTCATCCCAGACCTACACTTCCATCCTCGAATAGAGAGTTATCTAAGGTGCATTTTGGACTCCAGAAACTGGCTCATCTAGCTCCAATTATATTTTTAGGTTTCTAGAGTGACAAAAGCAATTATAAGTGATCTACATTCTTGATCCTCATCCCAAAACACCCATTAGAGTGAAGTAAGTTAGGGAAGCCCTCTTCTCTTGGCTCTCCATGACCTAGAGCCTTGGTGTGGTTGGTCCCCCTCTCTTACATTTTTGGTGAACCTAACATGAACAACGTCTATCCATTTGCTTGTGTTGAGACTTATTCTCCACATCTGGTGACTATTTTCATCCTAACTGTTGTGAAGGTTTATGAGCATCACAACCCAGTCCAAAAATTCTAGGTACATTGTTAGGAGAAGTGTGTGACACTTATCGATGGAAAAGGTGAAGGTCATTTCTAGTTTCACCTCTAATTTTTCAACTAGTCTAGCTAATGACATTACCACTAGTTTTCCTACAAGTTTTTTCTATAGAAAAAGATGATGTTGTGCATATCCATATGGAAAACCTTTTGGAATTAGATAACAGATTGTCAGAACTTGTGAATCATTTGGAGAGAGCATTGTGCATGGTGAGTGTTGCTAGGATCACTAGAGAGGTGATACATCTACTAGGAAAGGATTAGATGGGTATAGTTTTTGCGTGGAATTTCCAATCTAACTAAAGCTTATATCCCCTCATATAATCCTAGATCCACCTGAGGAAAGTTCTTGATCACTATGAAAAACAAATAAGTGCTTCAATTCCTACCACATCTGTATGCATGGCTGAAATAGGCCCCTCGATTAGTTTTTTTTATTCTTAATGAAGGCCTAACACTATCAAGGTAAGTAAAATACCCCTTGGTTTTAGCTTCACCCCTCCTACTTCCCTTGGTGGTGGAGGTTCTGGTGGAATGAGTGGTGGTGACTTTGGTAGCGGAGGTGACATTGGTGGAGGTGGCTTTGGTGGAGGCCATGTTGCCAGTTTTTGTAGTGGATGTGACATCAATGGAGGCCCTATTGGTGGTGGAGGCCCCATTGGTGGTCATGGTGGTGGCTCCAGAGGTGGATCTAGAGGTGGTTCTAGTGGCAGTGGTTTTGGAGGTTCCACTAGGCCTTTTTCATCCTCCGACCCTATCCTAAATGCCCTTCTTTAGAACATAGGTTGGATGCATAGCCAATTGGTGAGCCTTTCTTAGGCCTTCACCCAACCCATTTTTAAACCTTTCTTTTGACATAACCCATTGTCAATAGCAATCTTGAGTACTCCCTTCCCACAAGGAATGGATATTTGCAAGTTTGAGAAGTATGGCAGTAAAGAGAATCTAAAAACACATGTGTAAGCCTTTAATGCCATGTGTACATATTTATTCCATCATGATGCTTTGATGAAAAAACTATTTCCTTGATCTCTCAAGGATACAACACTTTAGTGGTACTTCTCCTTTCCTGAAAACTCTATTCTCATTTGACCAACTTGTGAATTAGTTTCTTTGATAGTTCCAAGCTAACATTGGTCAAAAGATGACCTCCTTAGATCTCATCTAATGTAAGTAGGGGGATAACGATAAGATAAATGATTTCATAGCGTGATACCAGGTGCTCTTTTCATAGATCTCACACCCATTGCCCAACTCTGATGTGTAGAAGGTATCCATAGGTAACCTACAAAGAGCTTGATAGGAGAAAGTTTCCCTAATGAAATGCCCTTCTTTTGCACATTTGTGTGCCATGTTGCAAGAATACGAACAAACGATAGTCTTGTACAAGGGATCTTCCTCGTGCTCCCATTCAAAAGGAAAATATATTGTATCTATCTTAGGAAAAGGTAAAGTTGTTTTGAATGTAGTTGCCACAAAAAATGATAATAGCCTCAGATGCAACAAGAATTTCACAAAGCTAGCAAAATCTTATTCTTCCATCTTGCAAAATTTGTTGAAGGAAAAGATCATAACTTTGGAGAACCCTCGACCTCTTAAGGAACTTTATCCTAATTGGTATGATGCAAATGCATTTCTTTGGGTACCATAGGGTTAACGAGCATGATACCAAGCATTGTATGCACTTGCATCACGAGATATAGGATCACATCAATGACATTACCATTTGTCTCGATGGGACAAAGCAAAATGAAAATAAATCAGTAGTGAAGGTCAATAGTGAGTTGTAGATTTACATGGACCCATTTCCGTCTCACTCTATGAACTTGATTATTGACCCCTCTGATTCTTCTACTCAGCCCTCAATACACATTAATATGATCATGATTAGTCCTTCCCTATAGCCTGGGACTAGTTTTCCAGATGTGGCATTCACGTTGTAGGACATTCCCTTGAATAACAAGCCCTCTCCCCTCTACATTCCGACTTGCCTCAATGGAAACATTGTGAAAGGGATCCTAGTTGACCCTAGAAGCTGAGTGAATGTTATTACAAAGGAGAAATTTTGGTTAAATTCATTGCAGAGGGAGGATTATGAAGAAAAAAATTATACCATTCATACACACAACAGTCTCTCCCTTAATCCATATGGATCAATAAATCTTTCCTAGTTGAAGCTAGGGATGTGGATACAACCTTTGATGTCATTCAATAATTTTATTTGTTTAGAGTAAATTTAGGTATCCCAAGGCTAGCTTCCATGAATGGAATTGCTTCCATCATTCATAAGTGTTTAAAATTATCCCACGAAGGTGTTTTTCATGTCATGCATGACACTAGATATTGACCACTAGTATTCATTGGATCATTTTTGGATGGCCTAGTTTGGTTTACTTCCCCATAGAATGGACCTACTTTATCAAAACTATGTGAAGTATAAAAATGGGGACAAAGTACAATCAAAATTGACCCCTCTGATAATGCAACAACAAGCTGCCTTCTCTTCTCAAAAGGGAGAGGAGATGCTTGCCCATCCTCAAGGTGCCTCTTCTACTCCCCTTTCTAAAGATGAGCTTTGGATGTCTACTCCTAGATTCCACATAAGAAATTTGATGCTGCATAATTGGTGTAAAGCCAAGATTAGTATATCAAACCTTCCTATTATGCCTCCTAGACCATGACCCTACCTTTATAGTAGGAGGAAAGGTCCTCATGGGGTGTCCTCTATATCTTAGCCTCTACAACCTCTTACCTCTCCTGATCCTAAAGCGGTGAATGGGAAGAGGCCCTCTACTAAGGCACTAGAGCCGAATCCCTCACTATTTCTCAATCTCTTCCTCTTGCTCCCATCCAGGAATATATCCCTCTACTAGAGATAGTTGTGATGGACACTCCTATGGCCTAGCATGAGCCTTCTATCCTGTTCCATCTCCCAGAGTCATAGAAACTACCTTGTACATGAGCGTAAGCATTGGAAAAAGGCTCTGGTGGCTAAGCAAGCTAGTTTGCAGAGGAACGAAGGGGAGATGACCACCCTTGTTTCATGGCCTCCTATTGTGTTCTCCTCTCACATCCCCTCTATTTTTGTTCAATCAAATTTGATTATACTCCTGGATCCTACTATAAGCATGAATGCACTGACCCTAAAAAGGTGCAGTTGTTTATGACTCCTTTAGCCGAGCCACCTCTTTTGATGTTCCTTCTAGACATCCCACCATTCCCTAAACCCATGGACATGCCAAACACCTTGATAGTGTCTATCATAGTTTTATCCACTTCCTCCATGCCTCTTGCCTCATTTGTGGGGAGTTCACATCCCTTGATGAAGTAGAAGTTAGAGGTTGGCCCTTCTAGGAGGGTGTAGGAGGAGACCACCTTCTTCATAAAGTGGTCCTGCATTAGCATGTGTTGTCCTAGTGATAGAGAAAGTACTTACTTCCCCTGATTTTTTCACTACTCTCAAGTCACTCGATGTGCCTAGTAGTGAGTCTTGGTCATTGTCCTCCTCGTCCATTGAGGTAATGCATGTCACTCATATGAATTTCATGTTTAACTCTTTGGATGAGGTCCCAGGCTTGTCAGTGATCTTCATGAAATCATTGACCATTGCTCCACAAGAGCTGAGTGGAAAAGACCTTGCAGGGCCTTTTCCATTGGCCTTTGTTGTGGGAGGGTCAAAATCTCCCCCCTTTAATATTCCACCACTACAGGCTCATCCACATTCCCCATATAATGATCTAGATTGGGAAGTAGATGACCTCTTGGTCAATGAGTGTTAGGGGGTTCCTCTTCTTTACCTTTAGATTAGGTGTGTGGTTGTTGTGATGTGTTCCCCCATGCTTTCGTTATGTTTTCTTTGATGACCCTTTTAACCCTTGTAGGTTCTTGGATATAAGAGTGATTATGTGTCCTAAAATTCCTCTATTTGTGGCATTATTCTTCCTCTATTATGTGTATTGATTTTTATAAAATTGGGGATGATGCAAAGTGTTGGGGGAATTTAGGATTCCCTTCCATGTTGACCCAAATTTGTAATTTTTATTTTGTCTTCTCATGCATTCTTCATATGGTCTGATATATTGGGGGGTTGATGATAATTCATCTATATACTATTACTATACTTACATATATTTATGAGTAGCTCTAACCCTAAAATATCAGATCACCCTTGTGTCCTTTGTCTATGATGTTATTGTTTCTTTTTACATTTTGGTTATCTTTCTCTCTTCTTTCCTTGATTTGTGATGTTGTGGTTTCATTTGTTTTCCCTTGTGTTTGCGACAATATCAATATGGTGACATCTTACTATGTCCCTCAAGCCACAACATCACTTTTTCATTCTTTCTTTTCTCTCCTTAAGATGTCGTCTGCCTCTGCATTGAACACACATCACCCTAAGGGGGGCTACCATGTTATCTTTGATTTTTGGAAAATGTATTCATTTCTAATGATTATTCTCTCAAAAATCCTTGCAAAATTTTTCAAAAATCACATTCTCAACAAGAACCCCATAGCAAAGTGTGTTTCCTTCATCATGGGTTTGCAAAGAAAGAACTTGAAGAATTTTCATCCAAGGAGGGAGAAAAATTTCCTATGAGAGAAGCGTTGATCTTCCTCTTGTGAGGGGCCATTTTCTTCCTTTTGGATTTCTTGATGAAGTGAAGATATTTTGAAAGGATTCCTTGATGGTGAATTGATTTTTGAAAAAATATTCTTCAACTTCATAAATACCGCTTCCATTGAGTGGACCCCTCTTCTTTTGAAGGGTTCCTGAGGGACCCCTTTGAATTACTTCCAATATTTTGACTAACTGAGTGACTATCTGCTTATTTTCCTATGTTGCTACTTTTTTTTCTCTAACATGTTTTATCTACGGATTAACATGTTGCTTTGTAGGTGCACCTCTGAAGTTGGTCCAACTCTGTGGAGTCCCCTTTCACTATGCTTCCTTCATGAGAAAGTACTTGGGGGAATTCCTTCTTTGCAAGTATGAGGTCCTATGAAGCACTTGCATCTTGGAAGATTTTTCCATCATTGGTCTACGGGCCTTTGATTTACTTTTTTCAACTTCATAGTTCTGCAAAGCTATATAGTCCTTTTGTTTGAACCTCCTAAGGAGAGAGTACATGTGGGGTCCTTTTCCTGCCCTATGTGTTCAATCTCATCAAATTGTGGTCTACTTCCTTGATGGTTTAGGTATACATATCTAACTCTTCAATCTAATTTATTGAACACTCATCAATACTTGTGCTCACTAAAGTGGGGGAAAATGTATAGGAGTGAATTTGTACCCCTATTTCCCTTTTGCATATCCTCACCTTAGAAAATCAAATCTGAAGGTGAAATTCCAAATTGGCCACTTTCCTTCCATCCACTTGGCATGTGTTTTGTGTGTCAGTGGGGGGATTTTTGCCATGGACATGAACACGAAACATGGATGTCTACACAATGTGCTGCCATCCTTGACAGATTATTGCCTCTAGATTCCACAGGGATGTTACACTTCTCATTGGGACAATTTGTAATGCCTCTGTGTGACCAACCAACCTAAAAATGACTTGTTTCCCTCTCATTTTGGACTTCAAAGGAATTCATTTCACACTGACTTCATCCTTTTCACATTCGTTAGAATTTTCATTCCATCCTTCACATCTTCTCAGAATTCTAGCAGCTTTCACAACTCGATTAAGCATTGTAGTAGCTAGTTACTCCATTCACTCCATCTTTGTTTATGTAGGCTGCCATAGAAGTTGCAAGCTTAGAGTCTTGTGAGGCCTCTGCACATCACCATTGGGGCTATGGAGACTTTTCCAAGTTTTTTCCTTGCATTCTCCCTTCATTGGCCTTTAGAACCTTTGGATGGAGGTGGTAATGGTTTACTTCTCCTTTTGTGGCTTGGTAGAGTAGCATAACATTCTTTAGTAGTGTTCAATCTCTCTTTCTTCTTTCCTTTATCGTACTTCTACTATGTTACTTTTCTGGCTATCTATGGAGGTGGAAACACCAAAGCGAGGGTTTGACTAAGGAAAACCCCTAACATCCGAAACAATTTTCCCTTCTTTCTTGTGTGTAGGTGAACATGTGCATCGAGCTCGCTAGCATACTAGCGCTTTAGTGAGTTGATATTCAGTACGCTTGTTTTTATCTACTTTATCATTTTTGTACTTTACTTTTCATACTTTATCATTCTGTTCATTTCATCAAAGTTATTAATCTAGTCTGTTAGTAGGTTTCTCATGGTTTTCTTACTACATTTTACATTTTCTGGTTGTATGGAAGCCAACACACCAGAGAGACACTAGCGTGTTGTGTTGTCATCCTAGACTCATGCTTCCATCCTCAGACAGAGAGTTGTTTGAGGTGCAGTTTGGACTCCAAAAACTGGCTCATCTAGCCTCAATTATATTTTTGGGTCTATAGAGTGATAGAATAACTTGTGAGTGCTCTTCATTCTCAATCCTCATCCCAAAACACCTGTTAGAGTGAGGTAAGTTAGGGCATCCCTCCGCTCTCGACTCTTCATGACCTGGAGCCTTGGTGTGTTTGGTACCCCTCTCTTACACTAAGTTTCAAAGGTAATAAGACAAGCAT
This sequence comes from Sequoia sempervirens, assembly GCA_007258455.2. NCBI lineage: Eukaryota > Viridiplantae > Streptophyta > Pinopsida > Cupressales > Cupressaceae > Sequoia > Sequoia sempervirens. The sequence continues at coordinate 17,113 of VDFB02139335.1, read as the reverse complement.
ATGATTTCATTAGGGTTATCTTCATGGTTTGTAACTTAGTTCTTAAACCCTAATTGAAGTTTAGTTTGCAATAAGATAGAAGGATTTACTTTATGTGGTATTTCCTTAGTGACTTGGTATCAGTGGTCATGCACAACTTAAAACATGACTTAAGGGGTTAATCTCTATTCATTAACCGACCCCTCCACCTTTGGTAACTTGCTTGATAGGTCAAATCTCCAATTGCTACCATTCATATTAAAATCAATGGCTATATTTAATTGTATTCAAGGTCGGTTTATAAAATCAAAGGTCAATTTTTAAAAGTTACCAACAACTATCTCTCGAAGGTTTAATTTGATAGATAGTTGTTTGTTTGTGCATTGTGTGACTATTTTTTATCAATGGAAATGATGAAGGTGCCAAACTGAATATCAATGATTGATATTTATAGTTCGTTTGGATTCCAATGGGTAGTTGATGCAAATTGGATGTTGATATGAATTTAGTTTGGTGAGTATGGCTTTGAAGTGAGAGGAATGACAGACAGGTATAACAGTTTTTTATGACCTAAATATGATGATTGCTAGTGGATTAAGTTAGATTTCATAACAATGTTTTTTAGATTGATGAAATAATGCTATGATAAGTGAAAATAAGGGAGATGAATTTTTTTAGAGTAGTGACTTTTTTGGAAATGGAGTAACCCTCTGAGTCTTTTCAAATTTTCCCAAAGTGATGTTTAGCTAGTGAGGCTTGGTTTAGTAGTGAGGCATGATATTTAGCCAATGATGCTTGTTTTTTAGACAATGAGGCACACAACTTGTAACTTGTAAGGTTTTAGCCAATGAGGATTGTTGTTTAGCCAATGAGGCACACAACTTGTAATCTATAAGATTTTGGCCAATGAGGCCTAATGAAACTTATTTTTAAAGTGATTTTTTGCCCTTTTAGGGTTTTCCACTCACAAACCTTGTGTTATGTCTCCTCTTGGCAGTTTATCTAATTGTTATTTATTTATTTTATGTTTTTTCAAGTATTATGTTCTAATTTTCATGTCATTGTAACTCCCTCAACATTTAGTTTCTATAATGTTTGAAGTGTTTTCAATGGGTTGCTTTGCATAAGACAAGTGAATTAAGTATTGAAAATTTATTTCTAATTAGACCATTGATTTATCCCCCATCTTAGTGGTCTTGTGCTTTCAAAAGTGGTATCAGAGCATTAGGTTCCTTGCACAAGTTTAATCAACTTAGGATATCTTGGTACTAGAGTATTTATTATGGCTAATCAGGAAGGTTTTTTTACTTCTAAAGAACCACTATTTGATGGTCTTGGTTTTGTTTTTTGGAAATTTAGAATGGAGTCCTACTTATCCTCTCTAGGTTATGATGTTTGGTAAACTACTGAAACTAAATATACTGCTACTAAGGAACCTTCCACTATAGATGAGAAAAATTCCTATGAGTGTAATGCCAAGGAAAAAAATGCCATATGTTGTGGATTGACCAATGATATACTTGTTAATATTATGGATTGTAAACCTACAAAGACTATGTGGAATAAGTTATCTAGTATCTATTAGAATGATGACAAAGTCAAGGAAGCCAAGTTACAAACCTTTAGAGCTAAATTTTAAGAATTAAGAATGAATGAAGATGATAAGGTTGTTCATTACCTCTTATGAGTTCCAGTGATAGTTAATGCTATATGTGGTTTTGGCTAGTCCTTGGAAGAAAAAAATAGTTGTCAAGAAGGTACTAAGATCATTAACATATAAGTATGATTCCAAGGTATCTACTGTAGAAGAGAGGGAAATAAATAAACTTATCTTAGATGAACTTCATGGCACATTTACACCTTATGAGATGAGAATTTGTAATGATGAATCTACAAGAAAAGAGGTTGCCTTTAAATTTTTCAAAAAGGACAAAGTGATCAATTCTAATTTAGAGAAACTGAATGACAATGAATCCAAGTTTGTAAGCAAAGTAAAAAAATGGTCAATAAAGTATAAAGGGAAGCTTCCATTCAAGTGTTTCAGTTGTAGTAAGATTGGAGATTATGATACTAAATGTCCCTATAAATATCCTTAAAGTGATGAGGAGAACAATAGGAGACAAGGAATGAAGAAATAGTTTACTCCTAAAAGGAAAAAAACTTTTTCAAAAAGAAGAAAATTCTATTCATTAAGGATGTTGATATAATAGATAGTTGTTCAGGAGGTTCTATTGAATAAGAAGAGGAAACTTTTTTTATGACTAATGTTAGTGAAAATGAGAAATAAAAGAGTGAAGATCAATCTGATAGTAACGAAGAAGAGGTTGATTTTGTGAGAGAATTGAGATGTGCTCTTGTTGAAATAAAAAGAATTAAAAAGGAGGTAGTAGTGTAAAGAAATTAGACCTAGAAGGATACTAAAAATTTGATCAACAGGGTTAATGAGTCTGAAAAATTACTTGTAGATATAAAGCTTGAACTTGAAGAGAATAAGAGGGTATGTGCAAGATCATCATGGAAAAAATAGGCCCTTAAGTGGCAAAAAATTCAGAAAAATCAAATTTAGGCAACTTGATGTAAAAATTTGAATAAGTTATCTATATTATTTCAAAAATATGTAAGAATAGAATATGTAATAAATTCAATGTATTTTCTAAACTACTAGGTTTATTGAAAAAATAAAAACATCTATTTGGTAAAAATTTAAAATTTTAATGTAGTAGTACTTAAATTTTAGGGAAAAAATAAGAAGTAGGTGTTTGTCTGACCACCCTAACCACAATAAAATGATAATATTTTTTTATAAGATTTTAGATATAAGTAGAGGACTCATGTACGAATGTGATGCATATCTTTTTGTAATTTTTTTCCAAGTAAATAATTAATTATGATTTTTTTATTACAACATTTAAAAAATATAAAAACTCATATGTCTAACCACCTTAACTTGGTCAAACTTCATGAAATTCATTTTTTTCTTTAATCCTCAGACGCCTAAATTTTGGACACTTAATTTATCCAAATTCATCCCCTTTCATCTTATTTTGTTAATTAAGTAATACTACTATTATTTAATTAATATCTTTAATTCTGCCAAATCCCTAAGGTATTTAATCAATAATACCTTATCTATTTAATCCTCCTTCCATCAATTGAATTAAATAAATATTCCATTTATTTAATTCCCTCATGTCACATCCTCCATCATTTTTTATCTAATCTTAATCCTTCTTCTAATCTCATCATTAAAGTGTGCACATGCCTAATCCTTGATTAGGATGTGTCACATCCTCCAACTTTTGCAAGTTGGCCTCTAATCTCTCTTAGCCACCTAACCATCCTCTAATCCCTCACTAACTAGCCTAATCAACCTCTCAAGGAATTTTTAATTCCTTTTATCCTTCCAAGGAATATTAAATTCCTTTTCTCTTCCCCATGTCCTTTATGACATGTGTCCTTAGTCAACCCTACTAAATGCTTTTCTTTTTTGACAAGGCATCTCCCTTCCCCATGTGAACTTTTAATTCACCTTTTAATCCCCAATGCATTTAAGGAATTTTAAATTTTCACTCTTCCCCATGAGAATATTTGAGGAATTTTTAATTCCCACTTGTCCTCTCACCCACATGGGGACAAGTACCTCCTTTATGAGGAGATCTTGTCCAATCCCAAGGTACTTTGTACCCCCCTCCATGTCATGTCCTTCTCTTTCCACCTCATGTCCACTTCACCTTTTAGGGCTATCTCACATGCCACATGTCAAGATGTGAGGGCTTGTGAGTTCTCAACTCACCTTAGCCCTACATCTTGATATTTTGTGGCTCAATCTTGACCTCTATTTCCCCTAGGAATTTCTCAAAAATCCTATAAATACCCCCTCTTTTCTCTCATTTTGGGGAGATCATTTTGCTAGCCAAACTCTTGCAATTTTGTTTCTCAACTCATACTTAGCCATTTTCTTGATTTTCATCCACTTGCACTCATCCTCACAACACCATTTAGTTTGCATCTACTTGCCATCCAAGGAGCATACACATCAAAAATCGAAGGCCAACCAAAGGATCGACTCAACGCAAGGTATAAAGTTCTTGTTGCTTTTATTTCTTGCATTGTTTCCAACTTAGGCTAATCTTGAGGTGTAGGTTGTTTTAGTTGTTTATTTGCACTCTTTGGCTTGTTGCTTGATTTATAACACCACATCTCGACCTATCACAAATCCTATAGTATGCAAAACATAGAACCTGATGCATGTTTTAGATTCAAAAAATGTGATACCATTTGAAAGCTATAGATGTTTTTCAATCAACCTATCAATGACTTTAGTTGTAATTCAAATAGAAAATGAATAATAATTATTTATTAAATTCAAAGTAAAGCATAATTTATATTGGTGGAAAGCTAAGAATCTCCTTTAAAAACCCTTTTCATTTCATTAATTTTGGGAAAAAAATAAGTTGTTAGCCACATACCCTACAAATACCCATCATATTGCCACTTTTTTGCCCATCATGATCCTGCACATACCCAAGAGGATTGTAGAAGTCACCAAAATGGAGTTAGACACTAAAGAAAAAGAGTGTTATACTTTAGAGGGAAAAGTTTTGGCTTTGAGGAAAATGCTAGATATCTATGATAGCAATGAAAAGTTAGTAGATCTCTTGGGTAAGCAAAAATATCACAAGGATACTACTAGTTTAGGCTTTGAAAAAGGACATAGTTCAAAGGTCAAAGAAACTCCTAGGAAGAAGATTGATCTAAACTACTATTCTGCTACTCCTAAGGTTGAAGACAAGAAGAAGACAAAAGAAAGTACTCCTACACAAGCCACCAACAACAAGTTCAAAAAATTCTTTCATTCAGGATAGTATCAAATGACCAGGTTTGAAAACTCTTTCCATGGTTATTGCTATTCATGTTATGAATTTTGTCATAGAGCAATAGAGTGTTGGATGAATGAAAGAAAAGTTGGTTGGAAAAAGAGTCCTTAGGAATGGTCAAATATATGAGATAATGTCCTATGTTATAAATGAAACCATCTAGGTCATATTGCAAGGTTTTTTAGGACACAAGTAAAAATGGAATTTTTTTTATTTTCAAGAGACTATAATTCTTTTGTTCCTCCTGTTGGTTACAAGGTCATATTGTATAGATGCCATAATTTTGGACATAAAGCACTATTTTGTAAGAGTAATCTGGTAAAACCTTTTATTAATCATAAGAAAATAGGCACTATGAATGTTTGGAGAAGAAAACAAGAGAAAGAGAAGAAATAATTTAAGCTTGTGCATACTGCACAAGTGACATCTATAATTGCATAAATAGAAGCATGAGGTGGTGCAGGAGCACGCTGTTCAATGAATGTATTCAAAAGGAAAAAAATGTATTTTTATTTGTAAAGCAATGTAAAATCATGTAAATATTTGTAAGAGGTCATATTCAATGTATTTAAAGTCTTTAGCAGGTCCTTAGGAGGACAAAAGATGGAAAAAGCAAGAATTTGTAAAATTGCTAAAAATTGTCAATAGTGTAAAAGATGCAACAAGCAAGAAAATTAGGAATACCAAAGGTCATGAGGTATTTTGGGTAGTTTTATTTGATGGAAGAAGTTGTAGAGCCTTTAAAAGCATGGTAAAGGCATGGAAGAGATCAACTTTGTATTCTTGTAATCAAATTTTTAAATAAAGTCCCCTGTTCTACAATTTTTTGAGTTTTATCTTATTTTACCAGTCCTTGTATGGACTGTACTAAGATATAGAAGTTATAATTTTATTTTTTTTATAGGGAAGTGAATCAACCATCATTTAGAAGTATTTTGAAGAGGCTTATTCAGTTTTAGGAGGTTTTTGAGAAACAAGAATTTAGTAAACCCTCAAAATTAGGTTTTGAGAGTCTTTTAAAGAATAAAGCCTCCATCCCATCGATGTAGGGATATTTGATCTATGGGATGGATTGAATAAAGTTTATTTTTGTGTTTTTATTGTATGTGTGTGGTGGCAGAATAGTGGAAGGTAAAATTGTAGAAATATGGTTGTTGCTCTGTAGATTTTCAGAATTTTCATGCATGTAAATGATGCCTCCAAGTGGTGACATGAAGAATTGGTGATGGAAAGGGGTAAAAGGTGGTGGATTATGTTTATTCAGGCTTATTACAATGTGTTGGAAGCATATTCAATTAATTTTGAGGTTTGTAATGGGTATTTTTATTGAATCCGCATTCTTTTGTGTTGATAAAGCCTATAATTAAGGGGTTCAAAGACTAGTGTGTATTTGAGCACTTTAGCCCCTAAGAATTGATGATTCTTGAGTTTTGTCACATGAATGAAGACTGTGGTTATTTAATGGATTGGAGTTGGTTTGTTGTGAGTTGTTTCACAAAAGTAACCTAATTGAGTACATTTTCAGCAGTAAAGTTTAGTTTTCTAAAGATTGTTTCAAAACAATGTTATTTGAATTTGAGATATGTTATTATTGACTGAAATGGGTACCTTGAACAATGAATTGCTTAAGGATTTTTTTATAAATATTGCTTAATATACCCACTTTTTTAATGTTGCTATGCTACTAGAAGATTAGTGATTGAATGCTTGAAACTGTCTTACTGATGGAACAATAATTTGGATGATTAAATCTTCCTAGAATCTAACAAAGTAAAGGTGTTAAAAATGTACTAAAGGGTTGGGGAGGATTCTATTGGTAAATCTTATTGAATTTGATGCTTTGGGAAATGTTTAACTAGTGTACAAGATGGTGTGTTGACTAATAGTAAGGGTGTCACTATGAAACAATAAATGGAAAAGATGTTTATGATATGAAATTGACCTAAGGAAGTTGTTTAGGATATTTCAAAGTTTGGTTAAAGGATTGAATCAAGAATAAGTGAATGATTGTCTTTGGGTCTTGGGAAATAATGTGGAAAGAAGAATTCCTTAGTGAATAATGAAAGAATGGATTGTTTCAGAGATTCAAATCAGGTTTTTGTGTCAATTTGATGTTGATAATGGTTTGGATTATGGTTTTGGTGAAATTGGAATACTGACTTGTCTTGAAGCTTTGTAGAATGAAGAATCAAGTGAAATTGTGTGAGATTTTGGTGAACGAAATAAAGAATTCTAGGTGTTTTGTATTTGGTTTTCTCCATGGGAAGTTTGGGTTAGTAGAACCCTAATGGATTTTTTTTTGTGAATAGATGCTCCTGCATCATGAGGTTAGGCAGAGATTTTTATAATTTTATTATACAAACCCCGTAGACAATAACAAAGAGGTTGTATATCAGTCATAGTATGTTTTTGATATGTAATAGTGTAGAGACAATGCATTTGCATGTGTTCAGTAGTTTTTTGGCATCAGGTTTTATCATTAATATCAAAATCATTTATGTCACATGTTTTTAGTTGGACATGATCTTAGTTGATCTCGGGTTCTTTGTTGATTGTTCACTGAATGATCAATTGTTGTATATATGTCTAATAGTAGTATAGTATTGATGTCAAAGATGCTCAAGTGACAAGTGGTAGCAAGAATGCATTTTTGTCAAATCCTACCTTGTATCAAGGTACATAATGAGTATGTGATAGCAATATTATTATTGATATATCAGTGGTTCTAGTCATCAATCATAATGTCATAGGATGTGCTTATCATAAAGATCAGTTCATGTCTAGTGCAGGAGCACCATGTTACATTAAAGCCTCCATGAGGCCAATTTGTAAATGATTTGTTAAGGAGATCTTATGGTTCATTCAATAAGGTCTTTTAAGACCATTACAATGTGTTTAAGTTAGTTTATGGGTGTTTAGATAGGGTATGTGGTCATTGTATCAAATTTGCAAAAAGTGAAAATGTTGTCAATTGAGGTCCACAATAGGTTTTAGGTGTTTTTTCATTGGAATAAGGTCATAGTAGACCACTTGTGATGTAAATTGAGTCTATTGGGTTTATTTTGTAAAAGTTGCATAGATTGGTAAAAGTGTCAAATGTTGTAAAATTGGAAAATTGGAAAATTGCAACAATAAGAATATGAAGGATCAAAAGTCATGTAGAAGTTATTGAGTTGGCTGTAGGTAGTTGAAAAAAGTTTTAAAATTCATAAATATCCTCAATGCATCATTGTAATGGGGTGGTGGAAGATTTATTTAAAGTTTGAAATGAAGAAACCCTTATTTTCTTTATTTTACATGCCTTCATCCCTATTTTGATGTTTTGTATGGAAGATATGGCCCTGATCATGGAATGAGACTGAATTGATGTGTTAATGGTTTGAGTCCTCTTTATTTTGAAACAATTTTCATTTAATTTTATAAGGAATGTAAGAGATATTATGGTTTTTTTGAAAGATGTCTAAAACCATGCATTAGGATAAACAATGGACAAGTTTAATTGTGTTTCTATGATTTTAGCTAATGGAAATTGTTGAGAATTTGTGAAATGGTTCTTCAATGTGTATACTTACATGTCCTAAGTCAAAAGGTTGTGGAGTTATGGTTTTCTATTGAAACCATGATTTCCTAGGACTATATTTATGCATGTTCTAGCTAGTACAGTAGAATAAATAGAGGGTTTTGTTGTTTTTTTATTGAATTTAACATCCATCATAAGGGGAAGTGTTTGGGAACAATGTCAAGGTGTATTGGAAACCCTTTTCAATCTAGGTTTTTTCAAAGTAATCAATATTGGAGTGTATATCCCTTAAATGGTCATGACTGTGTTTCTTCTATGGTAGATAGGTAAAGAAGGTAAAGTAAGGGTTTTGAATGCTTAATTCTAAAACCTAGTATTACAAAAATTGCAAATGTTTGGACTTAATATTATGGAATGTGGTGAACCTTCTTCAAATTTGGGATTAGATGAAACTAAAGGTGTTGAGCCCATCTATACTACTGCCCTGTTATGACAGAGTTGACTATTGAAGGAAAACAGTGTTTGGTAAGATTTGTAGTACTCCATGTTGTATGGTGTGTAAAATATTGAAGGTCATTTGTGTGAGTGTCATGAAAGTATGTAAAATAGTGATGAATGTTAGAGGGTCCCAAATGGTGTCCAAGTTGACAATTTTTGTATTGTTTCAAGAAACCTAAATAGGCCTAAAAGGTAGGCGACAATCATTATTTAGTAGTGTTGTTACAAAAAAAAGTTATCCCAATTTTTGAAATGTCTTAGAATCCCTTAAAAGGTGTCCAAATATCTCTTCACAGTTATGTGTTGAGGTCTACAATAAATGTTATGGTTGATAGTTTCTTGTAGGATGGTTATTAGGAGTTTGACAGTTAATGAAGAAATGATCAATAAGATAAAGGGGCAGAATTTGGTCAGTATTTGTTTTGGTTGAGTTAGAGTTCATGAGGTGCAAGAGGGAAATTTGTGTCCTTGTTTGGGCTAGAGAAGTTGAAAAATCAAGATTTTTCCTTTGTAGAGATCATTTTTGAGAGAATATTTCTTGTAAACTTGAAGAAGAAGAATGGATTGAGTCCATAGTTGAGGAATATGCATTCATGTGATTGATGTGAACCAATTAGCACTGTATCAATTGGTATCAGAGCTCAAAAGGTACTAGGAAAATATTTTTTTGGTTGTGTGTTTATGGTTGTGTGCAGGCTAGTGGCCAAAAGACTAGGTAAGGCAAAGAAGTTGAGAAGAAAGGTTAAAGGGACTTGCTTAGAGAAGAATATGGATTTGTTGAGAAGATACCAGTAGGTTGAGGGAATAGAAAGGAGAAGAAACAAAAGAGGAAACAAGAAGAAATAGAGATGGAGAGGAAAAGAGAGAAAGTAAACCAGTTGGAGGTTGAACAAAATATCAAAGAGTTAGAGCAAGTTTGGGAGCTATTGAAGGAGATACAAGAGGAGATTATATAGTTACATGAGAAAAAAAAATCTAGTTGGAACTTACCAATCAAGAAAAGGGTCACATGGCCTATTGAGAAGATTATGTTGAGAAGAAAACAAGAAGAGAAGATGAAGCCCCTGTTAAAGGAAGAACAAAGAAAACAAGTTGAAGAGATTGTTGATAATGAAGAGTTCAAGCAAGTGGAAGGAGAAGAGCACTTAGAGTTTGAAGGCCTTGAATACATAAAGACACCAAGTGTAAAGGAAGATTCAATGGTGAAGAAAGAAGGAAAAGATGAGTTGGTGATCAAATATGATAAAGAGAAGGGAAAAGATGGATTGGAATTTTAGATACAATGTGGGCTACCAAGGTATGAGAATACAATGCTTACTTCATTGTTTCATAAGAATTTTAATGGATTTTTTCAGTTTTCTCCAAGTAAAAACTTAAAATTGTGATGAGGTAGTAGATGTAGACATTATGGTTGGTAGAACAGAAGGCAAACCAAGGTGTATATTTTTTGGATGAGTTTGAGCATGTACATGATGATAAGGTTGAAGGAAGACACATTTTTCTTATTGTGTTTGTAATTTCAAGGAGTAAACCAAGAGTCAAGATGATGATACGTTTCAAGGAAGACACTCATCTCAAGGAACCAGATTTATACCACTCACAAATTTTTGTGCCTACAAGTGATGGTGAAGATACTTTTCTTTTTGTGGTTTCTTTACTCTTGGCTACCTACCTCAAGGGACTTGAATTTCTTTTTCAAGGGGATTTTGGTGTAAGAGCACCATGTTGCATTCAAGCCTCCATGAGGCCAATTTGTAAATAAGTGGCTAAGGAGTGCTTAGGGGTCATTCAATAAGCTCTTCCAAGACCATTACAATGGGTTTAAGTCATTTGATGGGTGTTTGGATAGGGTATGTGGTCATTGTATCCAATTTGAAAAAAGTAAAAAATGTTGTCAATTAAGGTCCACAATAGGTTTTAGGTGTTTTTTCATAAGAATAAGGTCATAGTAGACCACTTGTGATACAAATTGAGTCTATTCGGTTCATTTTGTAAAAGTTGCATAGACTGGTAAAAGTGTCAAATGTTGCAAAATTGCAAAATTGCAAAATTTCAACAATAAGAATATGAAGGGTCAAGAGTCATGTAGAAGTTGTTGAGTCAGTTGTAGGAAGTTGAAACAAGCTAGAAAAGGCATGAATAGCCTCAATGCATCATTGTAAGGGGGTGGTGGAAGATGTATTTGAAGTTTGAAATGAAGAAACCCTTATTTTCTTTATTTTCCACACATTCATCCCCATTCTGATGCTTTGTATGAAAAATATGGCCCTAATCATGGCATGAGAATAAATGGATGTGTTAATGGTTTGAGTCTTCTTTATTTTTCAACAAGTTTCATTTATTTTTTATTGAGTAATGTAAGAGATATTGTGGTTTTTGTGAAAGATTCTTGAAACCCTGCATTAGGGTAAACAATGGACAAGTTTAATTATGTTTCTATGATTTTAGACAATGGAAATTGTTGAAAATTTGTGAAATGGTTCTTCAATGTGTATACTTACTTGTTCTAATTTTGTAGGTTGTGGAGTTATGGTTTTCTATTGAAATCATGATGCCCTAGGATTGTATTTATGCATGTTCTAGTTGGTACAATAGAATAAACAATGGGTTTTTTTTGTTGAATTTAACATCCATCATAAGGGGAAGTGTTTGGGAATAGTGTCAAGGTTTATTGGGGGCCCTTTTCAGTCTAGGTTTTGTCAATGTAATCAAGATTGGATTGTATAACCCTTAAATGGTCATGACTATGTTTCTTCTATGGTAAACTAGTAAAGAAGGTAAAGTAAGGGTTTTGAATGCTTAATTGTAAAACCTAGTGATTACAATTAGTGCAAATGTTTGGAGTTAATATTATTGAATGTGGTGAACCTTCATCAAAGTTGGGATTCGATGAAACTAAAGGTGTTGAGCCCATCTAGACTACTGCCCTATTATGAAAAATTTGACTATTGAATGAAAATGATGTTTGGTAAGATTTGTAGTACTCCATGTTGCATGGTGTGTAAATTCTTGAAGGTTATTTGTTTGAGTTTCATGAAATTTTGTAAAATAGTGATGAAGGTCAGAGGGTCCCAAATGGTGTCCAAGTTGACAAGTTTTGCATTGTTTCAGGAAACCTAAATAGGCCTAAAAGGTATGGGACAATCATTATTTAGTGGCGTTGTTACAAAAAAAAGTTATCCCAATTTTTTATGTCTTAGAATCCCTTAAAAAGTGTCCAAAAATCTCTTCATAGTTTTGAGTTCAGTTCTACAATAAAATCTATGGATGACAATTTCTTGTAGGATGGCTACTAGGACTTTGAAAATTAATGAAGAAATGGTCAATAAGATGAAGAGGAAAAATTTGGCCAGTTTTATTTTGGTTGAGGTAGAGTTCATGAGGTGCAAGAAGGACATTTGTGTCCTTTTTTGGGTCAGAGAAGTTAAAAATGCAAGATTTTTCCTTTGTAGAGATCATTTTCTAGAGAATATTTCTTGTAAACTTGAAGAAGAATGTATTGAGTCCATAGTTGAGGAATATACATTCATGTGATTGATGTGAACCCCTTAGCACTACATCAATTTCATCTTCATCTCATGATGTTTTGTTTTTGATAGTTGGTTGTATTATAAGGTATTCACCCAATATGGAAGAACTAGTGTGTTATCCTCTTGACAAAGAAACATTGGATATTGAGCATAAAGTTATTCAAAGGACTATGTATGCTTCAAGAACATCATGAATAGAATCAAGCTATAATCATGTCAAAGTTTCTTCATTTATCATGAGTATCAAGGATTTTCTATTGACATCTCATGCATATCAAGGTCTTGTTATTGTTTTTTCTAAGGTGTTTGAACATGATTTGTGGTTAAAAATCATCCTTCCAATGGGGAGTGGCTTAACTATTTCCATGTGTAGTGAATGTGTTCTAGATTAGAAAGTAAAATTTTACACTTTTCAAGTGCCATGACAAGAATTCTCACTATGTTCAGTACTATACATACATTGATAATGTTTGCATTTCAATGATCAATGTGAATATTTTGACATTGGTAGTCAGTGCTATGTACACTTGCTTCATTCACAAGACAATGACATTTCATAGTGTGACAGTGGCTTGATAATATTAGTGGTTAGCTACAACATAATTATCTAATAAATTTATAAAGTGTTATTTTGAAGTAACATTTTTAAGTCACATTACATCCTTATGATACTATGTATAATCAATGGATAGTAACTTGTTCAATGAGGTTTGGACAATGATAGTGGATAATGGTTTGTGTGGTGAAGTTGAATAATGAATACATAGCTAAGTGGTATTAACTTACTTTTATACTTAGTTAAGTGGTTAAACATGATACTCAATAAGTATGGGTGTACAAATTTCTTGAGTTAACATCAACACCAAAAGAAAGATCATAGTGTCTATGCCTTGCAAGCCTTATGTGGTAGTCCTCAAGGTAGTTTAGAGATATACACCTATAGGAGTCTTCATATGTTTGATAAATGAACAAGTTTGTCATAGGCCTAAAAGAGATAGTGGTGTGAGTGATATTGATAGAGTAAGGAAAAAGTATCCTATTCTCCTAACTATGAACAAAGTACACTCATATCAATAAAGGTCCTCATGAGAATCAATAGAATTTCAAGTGGCTACAATACCAAAAGATGTAGTATCACAATGTGGTATTTTGAGTAATGATGTTTTGAGCATTCCTTGATGGAGTGATAGTGATCTTTCCTCATTTTGAAATGCTTATCTTGCATACTATTCAGCTCAATTTCAAGGTTATAGTGATCAGTGTTGTATGGCTTCTATGATGTAGATAGTTTGTACTCACAGTAGTTGCTTGTGATCTATTGAATGAGATAGTGGTTGCTTGATTCTAATAGTTTCATAAGGGAAAATGTTCTTTTCTCTTCTTGCATGGTCCCATGCATAGTTGGTTTCTCTTTCACTGTCATTTCTTGCATAGTTATGTTTTGTCTTGAATATGAAAGGGCCCAGTAACAACAATGAGTATGTAGATGATAATATGATATATACTTATACTTATTTTACCTCTTTCAAGTGTCATGAATGATGTTGTATCAATTTGATGATAGTATTCTTTTTAAATCTTTCATACCTTAGTATTGACAGTTATATACATTCAATTGCTTTAAAAGTAAGTGACAATATGCAGATGATACAAGATGATGGTTATGATATAGTGTTATATGCATAATGGAGGTGTGGTAGTCTACTCATGCTATTGGTATACACCTTACACATTTTGATAGGTTTGGAATATAAGTTGATAGTGGTTTCATACTCATTTATGTGTTTTCTTTAGAGATCTTACTATGTCTGATTGGTTAGTGATGTGTCGATTGATGATTTTTATGATAGTGCTACACTATTCTCTCAGTCCTATTAGTATTTGATGCTTCAAAATTTATTGTTCATTCAGGTTGATGTTTTCAATACACAATGTTGTGGCATTCCATGTTTTCTCTTACACAATACAATGTTCTTTATGTGTTTTGTTCCTTTATGTACCATGTTGTTAGTGCTATTACCAGTCGCAGGGGTAGTATGATGTGTATCTTGAGAATTCCAAGGGTAGTATCAATGTTGGGCTTTATATTGATTTGTGATGGTGTCATCATTGCTTTGGAAGTGCTATGATATAGGTTTAAATATGTCATTGACAATGTGTAGAAACACCAAGTTACAAGACTAACAATGATTCACTCTCAACCTTTCAACTAGGCACCAACATGGAGATAAGGCCTCAACTTTGTATTCATGACTTATTTTCCTTCATTATGGACCCAAACCCTAGGAACAATCTTAAGAGACCCAAAAAAACTTGTTGTGAATGATTTCAAAGCCCAACCCTTTGACTTAGACACAAAACCAATTTTTCACCTTAACTAGGCTACTAGCCCAACTAGGCCTCTAGCGAAGGATTTTTGACTTTGCACTCAAACATTCCAAAGGAACCTCCAAAATAATAATTGAACTAGATGTGGTTTTTAATGATACATAACATACTAGATTCTTGATGGCACTTGTTTTGGAGCACACCAATCAAAAATCTGTTGTTTCCTCAAATTTAGGCCTAATTAGCCCTCTTTTTCAAAGCAACACATCTTTAAACTCAACCCCTGACAATGAAACTTTCAGAAGTCCCTTAAAATGACTCCAAACCAAGGAATCCAAGTTTTTAGACCTCTATGACACATCTAACATGCTCAAACACAAACCCCTCCTTAACTTGCCTCAAAAAGTAGGGCTTCTTGAAAACTAACTTTCCAATCACTTCCAAAACTTGCTCATCGACTCTACACCATTAGGAAAAAATATTTAGTCTATCTCAACTCAAAAACATGCCCCTCATTAAGGCAGATCTTTTGCTGCTATACCCTAGCCTCCATCTTCAAGCACTTTTCCCTTTGACAACTTGGTGTACACCTTGATATTCTTCCTTCCTGCATATTAGTTGGTTAAATATGTATAATACATGTTAGGAATGATCCATTTCATAGGTCACAGCAGCATTTTACCTTGAAATGGATCAATCATCTATGAAAACTTCAAAATTAGTGAAAAATCTACACTTTTTTTAGGACAGTCAGCAATATAATGCAAAGAACTGATTATAAATGTGTGTTAGATAATTCAAGAGGTTAATTGAAAGTAAATACAGGTTATTGAACCATCCAATTGATTAGAAATTCAAAAGGAATCAATAGATCATCAAAAAGACTCAAAAAAATGCAAGTAAATAGTGTTTTTTAACTATTTCCTAAAGCAGTCCGTACAGTCACTTCTCCAAAAGCCCAACCTCCATAAAAATGATTATTTTGGCTTTTTATATCCTTTCCGTAACTGATCCAACCGTTTGGAATTGATTAAGTTGCATAAAATTGATTAAAACTCAAAAAACTACTTTCCCGCCCAAAGTGAAATTCAAAAATCTGAATTTTACAATCTTGAAATTTATTAGAATCTACCACCTAAAAACTATTGGATCTTCAATATCCAACTTTATTTGACCTAATTAAAGCATTAGATTAATAATTAAAGCCCTATGACATGATAATCTCAATTACATAGCATTTTGGTCCTAGGGTCCTTATCAGGACCCTTAGGATAGTTGACTCTCTTAACACATTGATCCTTTCCAAATGCCATTATAGGCTTTAAAAGGTCATAGTTGATGTTTTGATATGCTAGATAGGTCCTCCTGACCCTTGCAAACTTCTGACCTTTGAAGAACTCCTTGAAGGCCTTGGGTGCTCTTGCACCATTCTCCCCAAGAAAAAAAGATATCTTGCCCCAAGAAGTGTCCCATGTGTTGCCACAAAAAGACCCCTTTCTCTCATATGTTTTCATCTTCCAATGAGAAGGTATGTAGTCTCCCAAAGTCATTGTATTCCTCTTTTGCCAATCTGCACTCTTGACATAATCAAAACATTGATGAGACTGCCCTCTTAGCTGTTTGATCACAGCCTGCCCTTGTACCCTGTTTCTACCTTCATTCCCCTGATTTCCTTGTGAAAAGATACCATCACTATCACCCTCAATTATAGGGAATTCAATATTCCCCACCTTAATACTGTCCAAGTCCCACAAATTCTGATTTTTAGGACTGTGTGCTTCAAATCTCTGCTGTAGCTTACTATTTATCGACCAACCAATACCTTCCTCAGTCCTACCCTACTCATTTACCTGCAAATGCTTCTCAAAACAGATTACAAAGTTCTCATTATACTGCTTGAAAGGAAAAGGAACCAATTTATATCTACTAGCATCTTTATGAACCAAATATGTATTATGGAATCCATCATGCAATGTCCTTCTAGCATACTGCCATGGTCTTCCCAAGATGATATGACCACAAGTCATTGGAACGACATCACAAAGCACCCTATCATGATATGATCCAATTGAGAAATCAACAAAAGCTCTCTTACCAATCTCTACATGTTGTACTTGTGTTACCCAAGTGGCCTTGTAGGGAGTAGGATGATCAAATGTTTCAATCCCCAACTTGGTTATCATATCAAGTGAAACTAAATTGCTATGTGACCCTGAATCTATGAGCAATCTGCATATTTTACCATGACTGAGATAATTAGTCTTAGAGATAGTTACCTTTGGCTCTTGATGAAGTCTTTCTCCTTGCTTGACCATAAGAAACTCACCATCAGTCATAGGGTCTACCATGAATGTTTTTGATTCCTCCTTCTTGTCTTCTTC
>VDFB02139333.1:0-19781 GCA_007258455.2 Sequoia sempervirens | reverse complement strand
AACTATTTGAAAAAATGTCTCAAAGAAATGGGGTCTCATGGTGATGGAATGCCATTACAAACAAATGCATGTCATGACATTCCATCACCATAAGACCGCATTTCTTGTAGGCATTTTTTCAAACAGTTCATTGCCTTCTCTATGGTATTATTTCTTACTATTATGCTTTGATAGAAATTTTTCCAAGCATCCATAGTTTGTTGGAAAGCACCTATTTTAGGCTTTTAGCCATAGCAGTAAGGAAGTGAGTAGTTTGATAAAATGCTTTGGTACACATGTATGGAAAATGTGGTATCATAGAAAAGGTGGTGAGCTATTTGAAGAAATTCCTCGAAGAAATGTGGTCTCATGGTGATGGAATGTCATTCCATCACCATGAGACCATATTTCTTCGAGGCATTTTTTCAAACTACTAATTGCCTTGTCTATGATATTGCTTACTATTATGCTTTGATAGATTTTTTCCAAGCATCCATAGTTTGTTGGAAAACACCTTTTTTAAGCTTTTATCCATAGCAGTGAGGAAATTAATTGTTTGATAAAATGCTTTGGTAGACATGTATGGAAAATGTGGTAGCATAGAAAAGGCAGTGAGCTATTTGAAAAAGTGCCTCAAAGAAATTAGGTCTCATGGTGATGTCCATCACCATGAGACCACATTTCTTTGAGGCAGTTTTTTCAAACAAATCATTTCCTTGTCTATGCTATTGCTTACTATTATTCTTTCATATATTCATTCCAAGCATTCATAGCATAAACAAGGTAGTGAACTGTTTGAAAAGATGTCTTAGTAAAAAGTGGTCTCATGGAATTCCATGACAAGCAAATGCAATTGGAAGCTGCTCCTAGACTTATTACTTATGCTATGTGAAGTAATTGCATCACTGCTTATGTTGACTTTCTAAACAACTATATTATAGTTGAAATTTTGTCATATATCAACATCTAGTAATTGGTTATCGAATGTGAAGTAATTCTTTGAGTTTGAAAGATGTGCAATGCAACGTAATCAACGATATGAATATAAAATACACAAATCTATTAAGTACAATTCATTAGTTAAACTCTTTATTCTATTACCTACATGTAGGTTTGACTAAATCCATCGGCATTGGGAGGTGTTCCCTCAAAACCTCCAATATTAGCCTATTTAACATCCAAAATCACATTTTAAAATACCATTCATAAAACAATGCTATTGACATGTAATAAATTTATAATTGTTTACTAGTTACATACCTCAATGGTAGGTGCAATGGAGAAATAAGCAGGTGTAGGGATGGTGTATCCAGTATCAACACTGTGACCCTACAATTTTATTAAAATCATAAAACTAAATTAGTTAATCTTGCATTTGAAAATAAAAATTTAATAAATTAAATTCAATAAACATGCTAATTTTTACTTGACTATCAATGCCACATGCCTCATGCAAAATTTCAGCTGCCCTCTCCATCTCATTAGCTACAGACGGATCAGCGCGAGCAGCCTCCCCGAGGTTGGTGGGGTCATATGAACAAGCCACCCCACAATATTGACAAAATGGACTGGCCTACCCACTCAAGACTGGATGATGCTCGTAGGAATAGGGTTGGTGGCCGTTGGATGAAACTCGGGTCAAAGAGCTAATGGCCTACAGTTCCTACATCGTGGCCAATTCCTCCTTCATGATGGAAAGGAATGACGATGTTCTCGCTGAGGTGGCCTAGCAAGAGGTCGCCTCCCTTGCCACATAGGATCTTGCTATGCACCAGGTCTATCTTGAGCCGACCCCCCACCTCTTCGATGGAAGTCCCTCATATCAAAATAATTTGGGATTTTTTTCAAGATGAACTCACAATATAGTTTCCCAAGGAAATATTGCAGGACTTCACAATTGTTGCATGGTGGGTCATCAAAAACCTTTTACCACCTACCCCCAAAAAAATTCTTAATCTCTTGGTGGTGGCACCAATGAATAGGAAACCTCTTCACATTAAGGGTAAGATTTTCATTTGGCTATGGGTCAGTGAATAATGCACACAAATCACCTTTTGTAATTTTTAAATCTTTTACATCTTTATATGATAATTTATCTTGGTAATAAGCCCTAGCTGCCTACCTCCTATCCTACCAACTAGTTAATTATTTGCTAATTGAATCTACATGTTCTAACATTTCTTTTAGTGAAGTTCCTAGGGTCATTCTTTCCATGGTTGAACCATTTGGATCGTTCAACCTCCTGATTAAATCCTCAATTTGTTTTTTATTGTTCTCAATTTCCCTCATTCAGTTTTGTTGAGTGCTAGGAGGATGTTGAGGGATTGGTGGAGGAGATTGAGGTTGTGGTTGATAAACTTGAGGATTTTGTTGTCGTTGTTCTTGTTGTGCTTGTTCAATATTTTGTTCCTCTTGTTGTTGATGTGCTTCTTGAGGATTTTGAGGAGGGTTTGTAGGTTTATTAATATCTCCTACAAATTCAAAAAATAAATATAAAAAAAACCTAAAACTAACAAAATTATAAAAAAAAAACAATCCTTACCTCTGAAACCTCATCGATGTGGCAGCATCCTCGTGATGAAACAACAACCGTTGATGAATAATTTTTCAAAATACCTCCTCCCAGAACGCGAGCGCAAAAAATTGGGGTTTTGGCCGCAGGCAAGAGAAAAAACACAGTCAAGTGCAAGAATGAATTCAATTTTTTTTCTTTTAATAGGTCATAATGCAAATGCGTTATAACGTGCTCATGTTATGGGCTCATTGTTTCTGAGCCTCAAGCTCAACACACCAAGCCATAATGTGAGCACGTTATAATGTGCTCACGTTATGAGTTTTCAAAACTTTTTTAAAAAGTTGGCCACAAATTGGCTACCCATCTTCATGCACCTGCCCATTATATAAATATAATATAGAAATCAATATAATAATTATTGATAGACCTATATTGTATTATATAAATGGGAAAACCCACAAAAGTGGTTTACAATTTGAGTGAGAAAGGAAAAGTTGCAAAAAATGACCCCATGCAAAAAAAAATATTTTTGGGGTTCGAATGAACCAAAATAGGGTTCGCTAGAACCCTGGTTCGAGTGAACCAATTTAATGCAAGATCCCACCATTCCCACCAATAAACACGAGGAAAACCTTTTTTGAAAGGGGGTTCACTTGAACCAGGGTTGGCTTGAACCCCCATGTCGCCAAGACCTCCTTTTCCCACCTTCTCACCCTGCAGCACAGAAAACTCAGAATTTTTGCTTAAACTCGGTTTGAGGATGAAAATGGAGGGATACTTCTGACCAATTGGATGATGGTAGTCCTCGAGCAGGCTATCGAATATAATTTTAATATGTTTTGGTTTATTATTATGTATTTGTTTTTTTTTAGTTTTATTAAACATTGTTTTTCACTAAAAATCAAGCTCTTTGTTCTACATGTGGAAAAATAGCAGTTACAATTTTTTTTGAAAATATGAGTGCACAGATATTGAAGTCCTTTATCTAACCAAAGAAATTAGAGATTTTGATACATACAAAAAGTTATGCATTATACGGTTAAGCCTATGTTTGAATTGTAGTGTAGTTTGACTTTGAAACTTGATTAAGGAAAAAATATTCAATAAAACACTATGAAACCAATTGGAAGCACTATATATCGTAGTTACAAATCTAAATTCGAAAAAATTATAATTTTATCCTTCATGGAAAAAAAGTTATGCGTTATACAGTGAGCGTCACTCCTTAAAAATGTTGTTTATTGAAAAAAAACTAGTTTTTGAAGGAGATGGAAAAAGAAGTGCAATCCGATTCCAAAAAAAATGAAAAAAATATATTTAGAATCTACAGACAAAATGTCACAAATCACTAGTTTGCATTATCTTCAAATTCCTCATGGTTTAGCTGCTATAGATGCCCAAAAGTGAAGATTTAGTTAAAAAAAATTATTTTAGTGTCGAGTTTGGCCAAAAATTGTAAACCATTATTGTGGGATCACCCAAATATAATGCATTGTATTATATAACTTAATAACATTGATGAGGGTTTATAAAATATTTTGGTGTAGCTTTTAACCAAATGATTGAAATACTATGTTTCCCTCTTAGTTGTCCTTGATGACAAATACACAAACTCTCAGGTTTGTGGCATTGTAAGTTGATCATGGTGGTATGGACACATTGATAATCATATGGCATTGATTGATTGATATATCCTTGGCATATAGATCCTTGGTTTCAGTTGTTGTTGCAAGGGCAGTTGAATAAGGCACTTGATTATTTTCTTTTGATCCAATATGCAAGTAATATTCATCATTGATATGAAAGGTTATTGAGGGGATTTCATTCTTGGTAATCTTCATGTGCGTTAACTTTACAATTCAATGTTACCAAGGCATGGAGTTATATTTGTTATCATGACATTGATCATTCCTTAACATCTCTTATTTCTTAAGGAGGTTTCATATTGTTAAAAGATGTTAAGATTGTGTGAAGGTGATTATAATTTCTAACTCTAAAGTTAGTGAAAGGCACCATTTGTTGAAAGGGTTTTGATTTTTCTTATACAAAAATCAAAAATAACAAAGCTTGTTTTTAGGCCACTTAATTCATGAACTTTCCCAACAAGTTTTGGGTTTGAGAAGAAGGTAGATATTGATGGTTTTAGTCTATTGGTCATCAGGTCCTTTAGGGCACACCAGGACAGGCAGTCAAGAGATGTATACAGTGGAAAGTTTTTTTTGGAAGCTCATTTTGTAAGGTTAAACTTTGTAACATGTTGCTCTCGACTTCGGGTTACAGTTTTATGCAAGGTATCTCAAGATTCAGTTGTGATGATGACTATGGTCTACGAGATTTGACAAAGCAATAGTGAGCTTCAGCTTGACAGTTAATTTTTGGTCTCAAAGACTTCATTTGTCCGCACTATTCAAGTGATATTATTTTCATTTGAGGGTTCATTTTTGTGGTTTATTGTTAAGGGTTTCTTGAGTATTCAGTTTGTATTTGTCAAGGGAAGATAAGCATTTTTTTTTTCTATGATTAATGTTGCCTAATATGTTGAAACCCTTGTATGGGTTCTTGGGGTTGTGGTTTGCATTCGTCATGTGGGTAAAGGTTTTTTTTTTTGACAATGGGTAAATGGCAATGTTGTTTTGTTATAAAAGATTATTGTGATCATTATTTTACCTGTAAATTACACGGGTAGTTTGCAACTGTAAGGCAGATTTGAAGTTGACAGTTTATTTTCAGTACATAAACCATTATATATCCTATGTTGAAGACATTCAAGTAGTTCGGTTGAACATAAAGCAAAAAAAAATAATTCTCTGTTGTTTCATACTCTGTTAAGAGTTATTTTTCAGTGATGTTGTATGTATGTTGAAGAAGTAATACATTTGATGGACTGTATAGTAATAGGGTAACCCCCTGAAGTTATGTTTCTTCCTTTATTGGAGATTGGTCAGTAAGACCATGGCAAGTGTATGCCAGTGAGGCTTTGTATTTGTTTTATTATGTATTGAAGTCCTTGATCCAACCAAAAAAATTGAATTTGATATATACAAAAAGTTACTTATATAGTCGCTATGTCACGAATTGCAATTGGTTTGACTTGAAACTTGATTAAAGAAAAAATATTCAATAAAACTATCTAACCAAGTGGAAGCACTAGATATCCAGTTACAAATCTAAATTCGAAAGAATTAGAATTTTATCCTTCATGGAAAAAAATTTATCCATTATACTGTGCATCACTTTTTTAAAATGTTGTTTGAAAAAACCGGTTTAAGTGGGAGATGGAAAAAGAAGTGCAACTGATTCCAAAAATTTTGAATAAAATATTTTTTAGAATCTATAAACAAAATGTGACGAGACTCTAGTTTGCATTGAATCTTCAAATTCCTCACGGTTTAATCGCTATACTTGCTCGAATGTGAAGATTTAGTTGAAAAAAATTATTTTAGTGTCCAGTTTGGCCAAAAATTGTAAACCACTATTGTGGGATCACCCATACCACTGATTCACCCCCCCTCTTAGTGGTATTGTACTCCAACATACTATTGTTTGCAAACTTGGTAAGCAAGTTAACAATTAAAGGGTTGATTCCCATACAACGGTCGATAAGTAATAGCAACCATGATAGAAATTGTGGGTGGTTAGTGTCAAACCCTATAGTAATCATGGAGCCTTCACCCAATAACACCCAAGTATTTGGCAATGGCATGATCTGTACTAGGCTATGGTTCACACAAACTTTGCCCTTTATTTTATGTTTTCCCACTATTTTATGGTAGGGATTTTAATATCTATTATCATAAATTTACATTTGTCTTTTTAAAATGTCTTGTAAACACAAGGTTGAGATATTTAGGGCCAAGTCATTCAATTTGCAAGCCATGGTAACATTTTTTATTTAATCCATGGTCTTCATGGACTACCCTAATTACAAGGTATTTAATATCATGTAATTATTGTATTCTATGAAGCCTAATTTAAGGAAAGAACTTTTATGCATATTTTGTAGGCATTTCAAATTAGAGAATGGAAATATATGAATAATGTATTTTTTTAAAAATAAAGTTAATATTTGCAAGAAAAAACACCATAATAACTAGAAACAGAAAATAATTAAATTGTACATTTTCTTTTATAAATCCTGACAAGGTATCTATTAGTGCTTCAAATTTATTTTATTTTTTTACAACTTTGATTTTATTATAAATTTTCTTTGTTCATGTAGATCAATTAGCATAGCCTAAAGAAGACAATGGTGCCATGCTAGGAATCTAAGATTATCATGTTTACCCATGAAATTCATTTATCATGGTGAATTAAATAATATAGAAGAAATAGAAGATGTAAAAATAATAGAAATAAATTACATAACACAAAATAATTACATAGAAAAAATCATATGCTCAAAAACTCCAAAAAAAAAAAACACCATTCTAAGTTATGTAAGAAAACTTATATTGTTTGTTATATGAACTCTAGAACCTAGCTTTTCCATATCTCGCGTACCCTCCTTCCAATCACAATACTTAATACCTCTTGTAGTTTATAATGCTAAAACATACATATATCTAATGATATATTTTCCAAATATAAGACTCCTTTAAATATAGGATGGATGAAACCATTGTCTAGTTATATATTTGAACATCTTAATGATCTTTAATTGATAAAATAATATTAAAGGTTAATTTATTAATTAATAATCAACCTAAAATTTATATGATTAAATATGTCATATTTATATGTAAGGCTAAACCTTTTATTAATATCCTTAAGATCACTTATAAGGGGATGTGACTGAGATGTTATAATATTTTTATCCCTTGGATGCAATCTCATTTATAACTTAAACTAGTATAGGGTTTTCCTTTGCTAATTTTGATCAATAAGATGTTCTCACTAATGCTTATAATTGCATATAAAACTTCTAGTGGTTCTAAAAAAAACACATTTGGGTGCTTGTTTTATTAAATAAAGGAAAAACCGTTATTCTTAATTGTAATCAAGCCGCATTATTCACTTACAAAGATTGAAAACATGTTACACAGATATATAAGTATTGATTTAATTAAGATTAAGATTAATATAAGTATTTAACTAAAATACTTTAAATGTTGATACTTTTTTATATGAATTGATAATGCTAAATAATCTAAAATTGTACTGTATTGCTAGAAAATCAATCTTAAAAAAATAAGATATTTGAAATTCAACATCTAAAAAATAAGGGATTTGAAATGCAAATAGACCTTGGACTAGATACATCTTAGTCATAGAAGGTTGGTTTAATATAATTGATAAAAGTAGACTTGGTTGATTAGAAAGAGGTTAAGACTAACTTGTGTATCAAATAAATGTTATTATACACTTATAAACACACAAATAATGATATATATTAGAAAAAGATAAAATCTTTAATGAGATAGACCCCTAATCTTAAATTTAAAAAATTAATTTGTCAAAATAAATCCACATAAAAGTAACAATCCATTAAAATCATCATATCAAAACTCTTAAGAACTTTCCCCAGCACAATAGCTTATTAGGCTAATAAATTGTGTTAACCCTTAATTAGATTTTAACATAAAAAAAATAAAAAATTCTCTAGATTCTAATGGATTGATTAGGCTAATAAATTGTGTTAACCCTTAACTAGATTTTAACATAACATGAAAAAAAAAAAAAAAAAAACTCTAGATCTAATGAGATGGATTTGGATGTGGAAATAATTGCATCTCATTAAAATTAGATTTGAAATGAAAAAGATAGATGAATATGGTTCACAAATTCTAGTCATTTTCAAGTGTTCTAGAAGTGGTCTTATATATTTTATTTGACTCACAAAAAATACTTTAGACCTTAAATTTAACCCCTAAGAAATGTAAGCTTCTATCAAAGATTCATCTAATTATCTCCACTAATGATAGAGAACAATTGCATTAACAAACACCTATCAAAGCTTGCTAAATGATCTACCTCTCCTTATGTCAAGCCTCTAGATCAAATTTAATAGTTCTCAACAATATCAAAAAATAAAAATAATTAACATAAATGATGATGCAACTACAATATTATGATATTGTATAGTAACCTAGAAATTGAAACTTGAAAAAAAGAAACATAGGATACAATAATCTAGTCGAAAATAGAGCTCGTCTACTTGTTAACATTGAACCACTATAATCAAGAAGGCCAACACAAAGTGGTGCTATGATAGGGAAGAATAATCTTGAGGCAAAATGCTCGCAATCAATGATTCTAATGGATAGGGTGGATAGGGTTAATTTTGATGCTATGCAATGAATTCTAAATGATGATTGATAATAATTGAGAAGCGATATCCTTTTATTTGCAACCAAGGTTCATAATTTACTTCTTTTGTTGTAGATTTAATACATAAATTGAATTGCATTAGACTTAAGGAAAGTTTTGATTGTGAACACAACTCAAATTTTCATGCCTAAAAATTTACTCTAAAAATAAAAATAGGTAATTTAATAGTTGAAATTTAAGAATTGAGATTGACACTGGTGTACAAAGAAAAAGAACACCCAATGGTTTGTATTAAACTATCAAGTCACTAAACAAAAAGGGTCAACTACTTTAATCGGTATTGAATTATGAATGAATATAATGCACTACACAAGTGGAATATGAAAGCTATCAACATCTAAATATAATGCATTCTATTACAAAATAAACATGAGAAGAAGCTCGCCCGTGCTTACGCTTATCATCAATATTTTTCTTCAATATATATGAGGCTTGCATTGTTCCCATTTTCTTTTCTTCAATATGTTTTCTTATGCCTTTGGTTGAGATAACACAAGGTGTATCCCAAGTGATGGAGGTGACAAAGTAAGCTTGGCTTTCATATCAAGCCTTTCTTTCCTCCCAAGGCTATCTATGGCCATATTGATGTTGGCCTGAGCCAAATGCATCAAGCTTTTTCAGACCTGAGTAAGGAGAAGAGAATTGAATACTCATTAATGTCTTCTAAGTGGGTATGATAACTGAACATAATAGAATAAGATTTAAAATATAAAGAATTTAAAAAGATAGTTTTTGCAATTAACTGAATAGAATAGATTATGATACAATGAAAGGAGAATTTACTAATAACATAGCTAAAATGAAGGTCGGTGATACAGAGCAACTTTACTTGGAAAAATAGATTTGAATCATAGTTTAGTAGTGAAAGGAAGTGCAGGCCTAGATGGAAGTCTTTACCATTTGTATTTTTGAAGGTTATCATAAAATATATCGTGAAGAAGAAAGAGCATGTAGTGGGAAGTAGAATGAAGATAGAGGTGGAGTTGAAGTTCGCTATAGTTTCAATGCAATAATTAATAATGGTAAACTTTGTCCAAAATACTAAGTGTTTGAATACACCAAATACTGAGAGGGGATGAATCAGTATTCTGCTAACACAATTAATTGCTAACCATCCAATTATTAAGACATATCTAGTTGCAACCATAAACCAAAGCATGAAAGCAATCATAACATCTCATAACACATTGACACTAGGATTTTTACGTGGAAAACCCAAAATGGGAAAAACCACGGTGAGGATTAACTCACAATATTATAATCAGTTACAAGATATTACATGGCTCACTGTTATGATTGTCTGTCCTTGTAAGGCTCACAACTTGAATACAAAATGACTTACTGCCAAAATACAAAAAGGTATGGCTCACTGCCAAGAGATGAACTGAAGAAGTACTCCTTCAAAGTGTTGAGATCAGTTTTGGTTAAGCTCTGGAAAACCAAAATCTTGCTCTGGTTGTAGGTATACAACAACTATCAATAACTTCGCACTATAACACTTGTCACATAGCTCGCATCACTGTTCACACGCCCACACATGCACACATATGATTTTTCATCATGTCGTCATCTCTTTACTGCTTTCATACATATATACAACTATATCTTTGTTCATCAATTAGGTCAGCCTAATTGGATGTGAACATACAAAATTCAAAGTGACTTGTCAATCTAATTCAAAAATCTTTTTGGTGCACAAAACAAAATGTATCAAACACAAATTAGGTCGGCTCGGACCTAATAAGGAACACTTTAAACATTCATAAGACCAACAACTCTTAACCCTATCAGCCAAAAGAATTTCAAACAAGTCTGTCATTTAGATATCTCAGCCGGATGAACCAAAGTTGTTGAAAGCTCATTCATTGCTGTAATTGATACTCCTAAGCAACATATCAAAAACTCATAGAATTATCTTTTACTGAGAGAATTTTTGGATCAAAATACTAGATCAGTGTAGATACATAGTTTACTTAGTTGATTACCAAACAATGTTGGCATCAATGACAACAAACTCGAAGGACGCCTTCTTCATTCTTCCAACAATCTCCCCCTTTGTCATTGATGGCAACATGTGCCAAAAATGAGACTTGCTTCAAAAACAAAAATGTGCATCAATAATGCACTCAACTCCCCCTTACTTGAAACTCTCTTTCATATATACAAAAACACAAAACTAAACTCTAACATACCCTTCTCTATACAAAATCTTCTCCTAAAACATATCCTTCTATATAGGAAAACTCTTCTCCCCTTTGACATCAAGGAGAAAGGACGGAAAAAAGTAAAAGAAACTTTCAACTAAGAACTGGAGGCACCTTGTAACTCCTTGAGAATTGCTTCCCAAGCTGGCTTTCCATCATCCCAAACTAAATTTGCTTTGGTAAGGGTTTTGTGCAGAGATTCAAGCTCCACTAGGCATTCTTCTCCTTCTTCCGGAGTGGAAGGAACAATGTTCATCTTCTGAAGTTTTGTTGCATCTATCAACACACTTGATACAGAGACATGTCTGGAGACTACCAGGTCTCCAAGCCAAACCGCCTAATCACATCTTCCTTTTGCCTCTACATAATGAAGTATTTATTCTGAAGATCTACAATAGAAGCCCAACCAATATAGCTTCTATCATCTGCAACCTTGTAATTACCATAGGCATCGGCAAGTTGAGACTCTATTGAGTCCATTAAGTCCTTGATACCTCGAGTCGCATCAGGCCGCTTCATGCGGTAGAAAAATAGCAACTGAGCTTCCTCATCATAGTCTTTGACTTCTTTCAAACTTTGCAAAGCTCTATTATGTGCAATTGCACACTTATCTTGTAGAAACAACAATATTCTCTCTAGAAGACTTGACTCCACTTCTTTTGCAATCAGAACCTTGAGATTAGATGTGTATTCCTTAACTGAATCAACTACAAACTTTAGGTTCTTAATTGGTGTTAAAGAATTGTCAGTTGTGACACCAAGAGTTGTCTCCTATAAAGCTCTAATAGCTTCATTTATCAATTCATTTCCTTTTTGATATGATTCAACAACTTCCTATGAGACAGAGTTGAGAAAAGTACCACTTAGTTTTATTCTATCACTTGGTGTAATCTTGTTCAGATCCACATAACCCAGATGTGACAACAATTTAATTAGTAGGGGTGGGAGCACAGGTTGAAGTACTACTTTCCTTGATAGAAGACCCTTAAGAGTGCCTCTGGATGATTCTTTGGTTGGATTTGACAACTTAGAAAGTTTGGAGTTTTCTCCTTTACACTTCTCAGCCGGAATAGCTTTCTTGTCTTCCTCTTTATTCTTTTCTTCTTCCTTTTCTTCTTCTTCTTCTCCATTTTCTTTTTCTTTTTCAAAGGATTTTTCTTTGTTTTCTTTTTTCCTTTCATCCTCATCATCCTTGTCACCATTATTCTTGCTTTCTTCATTTTCATCTTTGTCTTCCTCATCCCTGTTTCTAGTACATTCTTGATGTTCTTTTTTTCTTATCACCGGTATGATCTCTATGTTGATCATTAGACCTTTTGTTGGTCATCTCTTTTGTATCAGTTTGAGGGGCAGGAATCTCAGAACCACCATGTATCTCATCAACATTTTCAAAGATTGGATTTCCAACACTTCTGTGACATCAACGTGCATTGGTGCTTGAGTTGTATGGGATGAAGAGTTGGTTCTTTCCCCATAACTCCTTTCCAATTGTCTAATTACATCCTAGTTTCTTGTCTTACCTTTTCTATACTCTCTTGCTCCTTAGTCATTAGAATATTAACTCTTTTCTTGACTCTAAACATATTAGAGCATTCTTTTAGTAGATTGGAAATTTCTATCTTAGAAAGAGAGGAACCACAAGAAATTAAGGCGCCATTCCTCATCTTATCTTCAACATTTATAGCCTCTTGCCTTTTGTGTACTAATTCTTTCCAGATATTTTCAATTACTTTATTGCATATATTCTCCATACTTACATTGCAAATGAATATATACTAAATAAATGCATTTATTATTGTTTCCTTTCCTTCATCATTAACTTTATCATACAACTCAATAGTTGGCATGAGATCATTGTCAATCATATTTTTTACTAAGGCTCCTAGATTTAAAGATGGTTGATCACTTACTGGAGGAGAGTTAGGCATGTTCTCCATAGGATCAGATGATCCTTCTTCATTCTTCTTTTTATGGACATGGATTCTATAAGTATCCTCCTCTTCCTCTGTCTCATCCATGGAGATATCAACTATGGTTTTTGCTTCTTCTTTGGAGGTACTACTTTTATTTCTTTCCATCTAATGCTCTTCTTCGATGCCAAGATCTATTTCTTCCTTAATTGCATCACTTAGATTTATTTTCCTGTCAACCTTTTGTTTCACTTTTCTTCTTCCTGAAGCAAAAAATGGTGCAGCAAGAGGTATATCCTTTCTTTTATATTCCTAGGTACTAGGGCCGGTAGGGGTAGCAATATCAATTGATGTAGGGATACTTTGTGCTTTCTTCTTTTCCTTCTCAATGTTAACAACATTGGGGGTAGGTGCAACACTAGAGGATAATCTTCCCGATTTTCTTGGACTAGAGGGTGGTTCAGCTGATTTATCCTTTCTCTCATCAAGAGCCTCCTTTAACTGATCTAAATCATCCTTAGCGAAAGCCTGTCCATGGATCTTGAATGTTGCAACTTTCTTTCTTCTTTTGGATGTTGTAGCTTCTAGGCATACCTTAGTGGATTTTTCCTCATATGTTCCATGTCGAGGTAAAGAGGGGTCCTTAGGACTTCTCAACAAAATTTCAATGTACCTCTCAGCCAATTGTTCATCAAGTTCATATCCCATTGGCTCAATCCGTAGTGTTCTGGGTTCAACTGCCTCTATGATACATTCATCTGTAGTTACAAGAAAGATTATTTCATTTTTTATATTTCTTTATCAAACTCCTGGGAATTCAATCTCTTTCATGCATCTCATTTTGGAACACTGCAAACAAAGTAGTCAGAGCATTGTTTTATGCCCTGAAATCTCCAAGACTACGCAAATGATAAAAATTTGATGTGCAACCAGCCTATTGCAATCCCATATTATGTCGTTCCTACCAGGTAGCTCCCTTAGGAAATAGAATAGTAGACAAACTAATAAGTGCCAAATTTGAAGGGGTGCTTCTTTGCCTTAGTCATGCTCAAGTTCTCTATAAGTTGTAGCCTAAGCAACTCACATAGATCAAAATATTTCCCATTTACTACCATTTCAAATGCAGCGTGGATTGTTGTAGCAAATACAAAATTCCCTTGGTTGGTGAAATAAATTTTCTATCCAATTATGATGGCAACATACTTGACGGTAGGGTTTGAGATAGGCTTTGTAGTTAAAGCTCTTCCATCAAATGTAGCACCAGTCAGCTTCATTACTACATTATTCTTCACAGCCTTTAGAACTGGAATGGATCTAGTATCACAAAGACTAGTTACGGCTCGAATCACTTCCGTGTTGATTACCCCAGGTACACTTGTCCACAAAAATTTACTATGTACCCTACTAAGAGCCATCTTAACAAAATTTTCCTCCATCTCACTGGAAAAGTTTGCAAACCAGTTCTAAACGTTCAACTTCTTTTGAACTAGGTTTTCATATTTTGGCTTTAGTAGTAGATCATCTCCCATTAATTCACCATCCCATAGATTCCTAAGATCTTGGTGATCAAATTCCTTTAGCTTCCCATGAATATATGTCCTAGTATCTTTAGTGGGTAACACATTGCTCAGAATGTGTGAGAACGCACCCACGGGATCCACTTCATAAACTTTCCAAGAATGTCTTCTAAATTTGGGTTGGGGTCTCTTAGAGACTTTCACAACGGTAGGTGTGGCCATTTCTCCTCAAACAAATTGAATATGCTTAAGAAAAATTTGCTTTAGATAACATAAAATACCTTTTTCACGCTTTGTCGAGAACTAGGGTATTGATGCAAAATACCTTGAATCGCTTCAACTTTCTTCAACTTGCTTTGCTTCTCCCAATTGTGCAAATATGCTATAGCTCAACTTAGCTTCTTGCTTTATGACTTATGAATTTTTCCCTAATTCGCATTTAATGCACTCCAACCTTAAAAGTTGATAAATACTTTATAAAGTACACTGTAAACCCAAAAAGGTTCCGCAATTCTCTGAATCTGCATATTTTTTTTTGGAGTCTTCTTCAACATCTTCATAATGAAAACTTACATCATATTTCCTCATGCCATTGCTTGACACCTCACATATTGGGGGATTTTTATATTTTTCTATAATTGCTCCCCTTAAAGCCACTATTGGGTTCAGTTTTTAGAAGAGGTATCTACACCAGATGTAGGTAAATATGCATTTAACTCATCATTTTTCTCATGTTCTTCCTTTTTCCTCCAGATCCTTTCCATTTCTTTTCTTACTTTTGTAGGATCCAATTTGTTCACAGGTTTGTTCTTTTGTTCGAAATTAGGTTTCTTTCCAATTTTTCTTCTACAAAATTTTGAGATATGTCCTCGTTTGTTACAGGTGGAGCACACAACTTGTTTCTGATCAAACTAATTTGCATTTATCCTTGATCTACATTGATTATCCTTATGTTCGAAGACATTGCATGTATAACAGTAGCCTCGAAAAGATTGAATTCTTCTATTAGCATTGAATCTGTTCAACATCATCTGGGTTCTACACTCGGTAGCTCTATGTCCAAACTTATTGCGAGCAAACCATTGTCTAGCAAAGAATCCAACCTTCTCATTCATTCTATTCTAATTCATTCTGTATACACCTAAAATCGGTGAAGACATTTAATTAATTAAATACTATTTATTTAATTAATATCTCAACTACTTATAAATAAATTCTCAATTTATTTATATAGTTCATATCTTCTAATTCTCCAAATCTAAAATCACATTCCTCTAATTTAATTAAATAAACAAATTTCTAAAGTTTTATTTATTTAATTAATTCTCACTAATCCCAAATTTGGAATTCAAGCACATGTCTACAACTTTTCATGCCACCTCACCAAGGTCACATGAAATTAAATAATTCTAATTTTTATCTTCAACAAATTTTCAAACACATGGCTTATTCCTCACACACTTCTTCAACAAACTTTCAAACACATGGTCTTTTTCTCACACACTTTATTCCTCCATCCATTTGGCATGTTGTTTTTGGTCAAGGGATTCCTTCATCCATTTGGCATGTTGCCTTTGGTCAAGGGAACATTCTTCTTGATTCTCTCCATCTCCATAGTTCATCCCTCTTGTTTGAATCTAGATAGCTGATCGCTACCACATCACAAGATGCTTGGAAAAGCCTATAAATACAACCCTTTGCTATAGTATTTTGCATCCCACATTATAGTAGAGTTATCATGTAGGAATAGCTTTGGAGCATTGGAGAATTTGGAGTTTATAGTTAGCATTGTAGAATCATGTTTTTCTTTATAGTTGCATCTAGAATCATGTTTAGCTTTATAGTTAGCATTGTAGAATCATGTTTTGCTTTATAGTTGCATTTTATATCATGCTTTGATTTATAGTTGCATTTTAGTTTATCATATCAATGGTTATTTGAGCATATGTAGAATCATTTTAGGTTCTTATCACAACATTAGCATCATATAAGTTTAACAACATCATCCATTTGTCAATATCTTCATTAGCATAGCATCATGGAATTTTCCACATAGTTGCATGTAGGAACTTAGTTTGAATAGCATCTCATCTCTCAAGTTTTCATTTTAGCAACCATAATGCACATACAAAATTTGAGATCCAAATGGTTTAATAAATCCTTGAGATTAGAGAGCAATGGAATATTTTTAAAGATTTGTTTTGTTGCAAATAGATAGAGTAATTCTTTGATTCAAATCTTTCATGTAATACGTCTCATTGGTGTTTGTGTTGATTTACTAACAATTCCCACATTTCACACACACACAAATTGGCGCCCACTAAATTCTTTGAAGAGAGGCAGATCAACTTTGATTGGTCTTATGTTGACATGTCAGGAATAGATCTAGAACTCATCATGAATCATTTATCACTACCACCTGGCGTAAAACCAGTTAAGCAAAAGTTGATAAAAATGCACCCTCATATTGCTCTCTTGGTAAAAGCCGAATTAAAGAAGCTATTGGATGTGGGATTTATCAGACCTATTGACTATGCCGAGTGGATATCAAATATTGTGCAAGTCTCAAAACTAGACAAAAGCATCAGGATATGTACAGACTTCATGGATCTTAACAAAGCTTGCCCAAAAGATGATTTTCCTCTACCTAGCATTGAAATCATCGTAGACTAGTTGAGTGTTGGACACGAAATGTTATCACTTATGTATGGATTTTTAGGGTATAATCAGATAAAGATAGCACCTGAAGATCAAGACAAAACAACCTTCACATGTCCTTGGGGCACTTTCTGCTAGAATGTAATGCCTTTTGGGTTGAAAAATGTTGGAGCCACATATCAAAGAGCAATGACTACCATCTTCCACGACATGATGCACACTTTTATGGAAGACT
The DNA here is from genome assembly GCA_007258455.2 of Sequoia sempervirens. Lineage (NCBI taxonomy): Eukaryota > Viridiplantae > Streptophyta > Pinopsida > Cupressales > Cupressaceae > Sequoia > Sequoia sempervirens. The sequence continues at coordinate 2,436 of VDFB02139333.1, read as the reverse complement.
ATGTAGATGATTTACTGGAAAAGTCATTCACTAGGGAAGGACATCTAGAAATTTTAGACAAGATCTTCACTAGATTGGAGAAGTTCAACGTGAGACTAAATCCCAAGAAATGTGTGTTCGGCATATCATTGACTAATCTTTTGGAGTATATTGCATCGGCTAAAGGTATTGAGGTGGATCTAGCAAAATTTAAAGCCATCATGGAGATGCATCCTCCTAAGAACATCAGTCAACTCAGATCTTTGCAAGGAATATTTCAATCCATCACGAGGTTCATTGCACAACTAGCTAAAAAAACTCACCCTTTCAACTACTTACTACACAAGAACGCCTCTTTCAAGTGGGATGAGAAATGTGAAGTTTCCTTCAATCAAATCAAGCAATATCTAATGATACCACCAATACTAGTACCACCAACCAAAGGAAAGCCTTTGATACTCTATATTGCAACAACTGATATATCTTTGGGAGCTTTATTGGCACAGGAAGATTCTGTAGGAAAGGAAAGGGCAATTTATTATATCAGCAGGACCTTGAATGGTTATGAGATCAATTAAACCTTCATTGAGAAAGCCTATTTGGCAGTAGTATTTGCTACCCAACAACTCAGACATTACATGCTGACTCACACCATTAAACTCATCGCTAAAATTGATCCATTAAAGTATCTACTAAGCAAAGCTTCCCTAACAAGAAGACTAGCTAAGTGGGTCATGATATTGAGTGAGTTTGACATCCAATACATAGACAAAAAAGCCATCAAGGGTCAAGCCATAGAAAATCAACTAGTTGAAGCACCATTGCAAGAAAATCATCTAATGAATATTAAATTTCTAGATGTTGATGTCCTTACAATATCTACACAACAATGGATGTTGTACTTTGATGGCTCTTATACACAACATGGATCAGGTGCATGAATCTTGTTTGTCTCGCCACAAGGACATACCATTCCCAAATCCTATAGACTGATGTTTCCTTGCACCAACAACATAGCCAAATACGAAGCATTGATCATTGGAATAAAAATAGCAGTTGAGTGGAAGATCACAGAGTTACATGTCTATGGTGATTCTCAGCTAGTCATTAACTAGGTGAACAATGATTACCAAACAAAATATGAAAAATTAATGCCATATAAAAGAATGGTTGATGAATTTAAAAAGTACTTTGTGGAGATACAATTTGAGCAAATTCCTAGAGGCAACAACAAAGTTTCTAATGCCATGGCTACCATTGCTTCTCTCTTATAGATTCTTGAGAAAAGAGCCCATTATGAGTTCATGGTGGAACAACTATTCAATCCCTCCTATGACAATCCTGAATCCCAAGTCATCTACCATCTAGTCGAGGCTGATGCTTCCATCTACGGGAAAATCTATACTTATCTGAAAGACAATACCCTCCCACCCAATTTATCCTGAAACCAAAAATGAAATTTCATCCGACAAGCAGCTTGACACACCCTAATAGCTGATCTGATTTATCAACGAGGTCTTGATGGTACTCTCCTTCAGTGTCTGGAACGTAATGAATCTGAAACCGATTTATGTGAGGTCCATGACGGTATTTGTGGCACACATTCAAGTGGCCTAACTTTAGCTAAGAAACTCCCGCGTTTGGGGTATTATTGGCCAAATATGGAAGAGTCATTCCAATATGTCAAAAGGTGCAAAAAATGTCAAATCTATGGAAACTTGATACAGGCACCGACACAAGAGTTGCAACCTTTCACATCAACATGGCCTTTTTGTTAGTGGGGATTGGACCTCGTAGGAAAGATTCATCCATCTTCATCCAAAAGACACAAGTTTATCATCATAGCCACAAAATACTTCACAAAGTGGATTGAAGCGATTCCCCTAACCACCATCATTGGAAAGAAAATCTCATCATTCATCCTGAATTATATCATCTGTCGGTATGACATCCCTTAATCCATTATCACGAACAATGATAGACCATTCAAAAATTAGGATTTCCAAGAACTCTACGAGATGTTCCATATACAACATATATTTTCTACACCATACTATCCCCAAGGAAACGGTCAAGCAGAGGCCTCAAACAAGACTATCCTGAAAATATTGAAGAAAACCGTTAACGAGGCTGGGCGTGATTGGCATGTTCAACTGAACCCTACTTTATGGGTTTACAAAACCAGTATCCGCACCTCGACAGGAGCAACACCATACACCCTAGTCTATAGATCAAAGGCCATTCTACCTATTGAGGTTGAGCTACCATCACTCAGAGTGTCACTAGAGGGGATTATTTCAGATGAGGATTACAGAGTGTCTAGGTTACAGGAATTGGAACTTTTGGATGAGCATCATCAACATGCAATGGATCACCTGAAAGCCTATTAGTAGAGGATATCTAGAAATTACAATCACAGAGTAAAGCCTAGAACATTTTAGGTGGGCGATTTAGTCC
>VDFB02139332.1:0-36044 GCA_007258455.2 Sequoia sempervirens | reverse complement strand
TGGATCCAAACTGAAAAGAAGTTCCTGGGAGACATGATGTTGAAAAGCTGAGTTTAGGGCTTCAAAAGGATGGGCGCCTTTTCCAAGAAAAGGCACCTTTTCTAATGCCTTGGTGAATTTTCAAACTTCGCTCTTCACCCTTTGAAATGACCTCTCGTGACTTTGATCCGATTTCTCGCTGATCAAGAGTTAGATGATTTCGGCCATATCTCATCAGGTACCCAGCTCTGTTCTGCCAAAGATGACTGACTTCAGAAAACTTGGATTTCATTCTAGGGTTCCTTTATTCAAGGGCGCCCCTCCTTGAAAAGGGCGCTTTTGCCTTTTAGCAAGATTATTTCCATCTAAAAAGTTGCCTACTTTGATCTCGATTATCCGTTGACTGCCCTGTCAGATGTTGGTGTTTGCAGTTGCGTTGCTGAGATCTACTTGGGCTGAGAAGGTTATCCTGGGAAGCCTTTTGTCATTTATCAGCATCTGGAGGTCAGAAAAGAAGGGCGCCTTTCTTTTGGAAAGGCTCTTTTTCTCTTAGAACTTCGCCATTAACTGTGGTTTCCTGATATTTCCTCAACTGCCTCTTTTTGCTTCGTCAGCAGCTGCTTGTGATTTATTCCTCAGATGATTTATCTATTTGTTTCATTGTCGTGCCAGCAAGCCAACGTCAAGAATGAATGCCTTGGAAGATCTCGGTGACTTCATTTGACCTTAAAAGATCATGGGCGCCCCTACTTGAAAAAGGCTCTTTTCAGCATGTGAACTATCTCTCCTTCGTAACATCTCCAGAGTTAGTCAAATTTTGACCTTTTTCACTTTCAGGAATCTCCTTCATCAAACATCATCATTTTAGACCTTTTCTGCCATGGTTGTGTCATTGAAGCTTTTGAAGCTTAGCTTTCAGCACCTGGTACTGGCCAATCTGCCATTAATGGCTGTGGAGCTTCTAACTTTATTCCTAAAAAATAGAAATAGACCCACCAGAGTAAAACATGTCTTTTGATGATTCTGACTTGACCAATGTGATCGTGAAGCCTTTTAATCCTATCAAAATAATTTTCAATCATTTCTGGGAAGGTCCTATTTCGGGTTTCCCCGGAAATAGGGGCGAAAAACCCTAATTTTCAAATTTTCAAAATTTTGCACATGTGTTCCTTGACAGAAACCCACCAAGATTCTATGATTGGTTTGACCTAAAATAGACTTTACATGGCATTTTAACAAGATTTAGCTCAATTTATATAGAATGCCAAAAAAAATATTTTGGGTACAACATTAGGCTCTGTCTGGTGACCATGTCGGATACCTATGGCATAGGAGAACCGAGAATCTCAAGTTTCGTAGACCAGTATATCTAATCAGGTTGGTAACGGAGTCAGGACTTTGGTTCCATACATACCTAAAAATAGAGTTCGCCTTATTTATTGGGTTCCCCAATTTATTCACCTATGACAAAACATCTAAGAAATCACCTAAAACACGACAATACTTTACAGAACGGGGAAATACATAACAACATAATGCTAAAGCAAAGAAAAATTATTTTACAAAGAACTCACCCCATCCCCAAAGGGATGAAATGCTTCAAGTATTGCCTGCTTCATGGCAGTGCGAAGAGCCTTCCATCGATGCTGTTTCTGCCTAAAAGGCTTTACTTCTTTTCTGATGGGAATTGGAGGAGACGATCCCTCTAGGATGAAGATTCTCAGGTATTCATATATCCAAGCAAAAGTACTCTGACAGAAGTCAGAATATGATGCAAATGGGAAAGCTGATACCCCTGAGGCATTAGTTCCGCTATAGTTCATCCTCGGGATGTTGAACTCTTCAAACCAGTTGATCGAGTTCCAAACTTGATTTCTATAATGCTGTAGGTGATCTTTGCTGACCTGAAAATATCCTTTGATCGGTTCTTGGATCAGCTCCAAATCACCTTTAATACATAGGAGTTTCATTCCCGTGTCTTCGGCATCTTTGAGGCCTAACATAATCACCTCTTTCTCAACTTCAGTGAATTCCAATTGCATATATGGGTGCAACTGTCCTTTAGGGGAGATGATCACTTCCCTTGCTTCTGAACTTGTATCTGAACAACCTCCATCAAACTGTGTTTTCCATGACCTTGTGTCCTATGTTAGTCTCTTTTTAGAACAAGCAATGTTCTGATCTTTAGTTTCTATTTCTACCAGAGTCACATAATTACCGGGACGTGTTTCAAGCTTTGCTCCTGCTGGGACAGATGACTTGAGCACAACCTGCTTCTTCACAGCATTGAGAATCTGATCTATTTGTTCTGGATGGTCCTGAAGATATTCTAGTTGAGAGATTTGTACCTTGGTCTTCATCATGGAAGCTACGATGTCAAAATTTGCTAAAGACATCTCTTGAGCAATTAGCATAGCGTTCTTTTGTGAAGATCTGGGATTGGAAGTGGAAGGCACCTCTTCACCCTTTTCGTTTGATTTCCATCTTTCTTCCTCTTCTTTCTGTGCTTTCAAGTGTTGAACACGTGTAGTCATAGGCGTTGAAAATTTTTCATGATTCACCGCAAGAGAATACTGACGGTATGCTTCTTTTTCTTCTTTAATAACGGGTTCGAAGTTTCCCGTTGCGGAGTCGCCATCGAAGTTGTCCGTCTGTGGTAAGACAACATTCGAACTTGTTGGTACAAAACTAGAACTGGGAGCAGCTTCAGCATATCCCATGATTTGGGTCATTCTCAGATTCTCAGGACACGTGGATCCGGTATGTTCATCACTGTCATGGAAACAAAAAAACACTGCACTGTGTGCAGCTTCAATCATTGGTTTTGATGGAGGTGTTGGCAACCGTGGCTGAAGATTGTCTCTCTTTGGCTGGTACAGTTGCTGAGCTAGAGATCTGATAGAATCTGTTTTCATCAAGCCGGAAGTGATCATATTATCTTCCAACTTGATGGTGTGTTCTTGCACACTCTTCAACTCTGTTTCTTTTGCCATCTTCAGGAAGAAGGCTATCTCTGATGGAAGAGCATTTATGAAACAGCTTATCAGGATCTCTGGTGATGGATCTAGCGTAGAAGAAATTCTTGTAACAAGACGATTAAATCTTGATACAAATTCCCTCATGTGTTCATTGTGTTCCATCTTTGAATTTGCAAGTTGGGCAAACAACATATGATTGTCTTCAGCGGGCTTGAATCTCACCAAAAAATTCTCACTCATAGTTTCCCAGCTTGTAATAATGCCTGGCTTCAGGTGACTGAACCACTCAGCAGCATCTCCAACAAGAGTCTCCACAAAGAGACGCACTGCAATGTCTTCATGTGGCACATGCAAGATGGCGCAGGCTATTGTGAATGCAGCAAAATGTTCATCTGGGTGTTGACTTCCATCACCATGAAATTGGGGGAAGTGTTTCCTTGACCCTTTAGGTAATTCATGATTTACTTGAAAAGCCAAAGGTCCAATACTATTACCCCAAGGTAATGAAGGCGGACGCCTCTTGCCAACATTGTTGTTGTTACCATCCATTGCTTCTTGTATGGATCATGCAATTGGATGCCAGAGGATCATTCCCATGACATAAAAGAGTTAACTTTTCTTGAAGTTTGATGCCTCGTTGCCCCACGGTGGGTGCCAGAAAACTGTTGGCGTTTAAATTAGCACCTCTGGAGTGCTGATTGTAAATGTTCAGCTATTTCAAATGTTTTGCAACACTTCTTCGTTATTTAAAGAGGAGAAGTCCCTCTCTGCTGGGAGCAATGCGTAAGGAAGGGAAATGTAAACTAAAGTTCCTATCTTTTTATGCTTCAGCGGCAGGACACAAGGGTGCACAAACACAATGCGCCGTAGCTAAGCTTTTTCTCTGGTTTCTGCAGATCTCAACTATGACTAATCTAGCTTCTATCTATCCAATACCTTCAAGGTAAACAGAGCATGAGGGTAAAGGAGCGGGAATGGTTTGGTTGGATCACCTGAATTCGCCGTCTCCTGAGAATATGACCGAGGCTCTGAACTCTCGGGTATACACCAAGATAAGGTTGGTACAAGCAAACACTCTATACGGTAAACTAGATCTGAGACCTGCCAAGGAGGAGGGACTCCTATCCGAGGTATGGTCTAGGAAATAGTTTACGAGAAACAACAAATTTACGATGCCTTGGCCAGCGAGCTTGCTAAGGAGGAGGGACTCCTATCCGAAGTATAGCTTGAAAGTCAATACATTAAACAACAACAAACGACAACTTGTCAATAACAAATGTCCAAGGAGAAGGGACTCCTATCCGAGGAGGGAAATGAAACAACAAGCTATTAAACACAAGACGTGGACACAACTCAAAAAGATTGACCAAAATGCGAGCACCTTCTGATATTCTCCTTCAAAGCTTCATCAACGAATTACAAAGGTTGGGAAAGCAAAGGCACAAAATCATGCACAATTACGATCAACCAACGAACTCTCATCCAAGAGTGAACAAATATCCGCTTTCAAAGCTGTTGGCAACAATGGCGCAACAATTTTGCATAGCAAGTAAAAGTTAAACAAACAATGAGCCCAAGGCTCTTATTTATAGAACTCAAAGGAGTGGGAACCCCAAAATCTCCTTGAGTTAACAATGAGTTCTTGCCAATCAATTAGCAAGATTTATTCCTAAAAAGGGGGAACAAGCAGTTAACTGGAAAACTACTTCAGTTAACTGAAAGTAAACAAAGAGTCAACTAGAAACTACTTCAGTTGACTGAAAGTAAACTAAGGGTGAACTTTAATGAAAGTATCCCTCCAAAATAGACATCCACATTTACTGGAGATCTAAGATCCACAAATCATGGAAGCCAATTAGACATCCTTAATCAGTGGGATCTGACAATGCATGATTTAAGGAAAGTGGAGTTAAACTTGGAAAGAAGCATCAAGTTAACTCCAACTACATTTAATGCCTTCTTGAGTTGACTTGGAATGAGGCATCAAGTCAACCTCAAGTATCATAAATGCCAATTGGAAGGTAGGACGTCCTTCTTAGGTGTCTTTTCACACTTCACCATTTCTGGTCAACAGCTCCTTGATCCATGTGTTGACTTCTTTCGTTTCCGGATAGTCAATGCTGTGATGACACGACATCTCTTCTTGCGCAAGCTATTGCTCTTGGTAACTTTGGCGGCTTCGTGCTTGGAATGATCTCTTCGCAGCTGGCAAGCCAAGGTGCTTACTGCCACGCGGGAGATGGTAATATTGGTCTTTTGTTGCAAGATCAGTCTTTCTTTCTTCTTCGTCCAGAGTAACTGCTGCAGGTCTCCACTAAGCGGGAGATGTATTCTTTTCAAAGATAAAGATCTAGACTGCTGATGATGTCTGTTTGCTCTCCAAATGTGTGTAAGATCTAGTTGGAGAGTTGTTGGTGCAATGTCTGGTTGTTCAATTGGAGCCCAAGGATGCCAAATTTTCATTCTGTGAAGAAGAAATGTTGACATAAACATAGATGTGTTCAAACAACTTCTAAAAAACCCCTAAAAATAGCCCTTACCAGAAGTATTTTTCTAGAAAAATCTGGCACATGGGTTTTGTTCGTGCTTCAATGTTGAACAAGCCCAGTTCCTCAGAATTTTGATTCTGAAACTTTTTCAGAAAAACCCCCAAAAATAGGGGCAGCAAGTATGCTGATTTTCAGAAATTTGACGAGATGGGTTTCTCTGGAAAATTATGCTGGATCTACCCAGTTGATCTGATCTGATGTAGCCTGCCACCTTTTTGAAATGTGCAAGAAAACCTAAGACAAGAAGAGAGGAAGTAGACAGAAGATGGATTGGAAGTTTTTATCTGACTCTCTGAGAAAATCCGTCTCTGAATCCAACCTCAAATTAGCAATCTTCTTCTGCTTCAGATCTGCAAGAAATATCGAAGAACGGATGAAAACCTTGCCAGATCTGTAAATGGCGTCCTTGAGAGCTTATGGTTGTTCTTGATCATCAACCTGCAATGAAATAATGAAGTGGGATGTCTATACCTTGATTACATAGACTCAAGCCTTAGATCCACAAGTTTGGGGACCTAACTCATGATCAAAAGTGATTTTGGCTTGATCTAAAGTTCAAAAAGGTGATTTCCACTGATCGTGGAGTGTTTTAGCCAAGTTTTGCTCAAAATACTCTTGACTTTAGTCAAAAATTGACCCTTGACTTCTCTTAGGCGTCCCTTTTGGTTTCTTGCAAACTTTTAAATATTTTCTCTCCTGAAAGCCCTCTGTTTGATCTGGAATCTAGCGTTATCTGTTGATCCTGAGATGTTGCGAACACATTCACTGCGGAGCTGGATCCAAACTGAAAAGAAGTGCCTGGGAGACATGATGATGAAAAGCTGAGTTTAGGGCTTCAAAGGAATGGGTGCCTTTTCCAAGAAAAGGCTCTTTTTCTAATGCCTTGGTGAATTTTCAAACTTCGTTCTTCAGCCTTTTGAAATGACCTCTCGTGCTTTGATCTGGATTTCTCGTTGATCAGAGAGTCAGATGATTTCGCTTGATATCTCATCAGGTACCCAGCTCTGTTCTGCCAAAGATGACTGACTTCAGAAAACCTGGATCTCATTTTAGGGTTCCTTTATTTAAGGGTGCCCCTCCTTGAAAAGGGTGCTTTTGCTTTTGGCCTGATTATTTCTATCTGAAAAGTTTCCTACTTTGATCCAGATTATCCGTTGAATGCCCTGTCAGATGTTGGTGTTTGCAGTTGCATTGCTGAGATCTACTTGGGCTGAGAAGGTTATCCTGGGAAGCCTTTTGTCATTTATCAGCATCTGGAGTTCAGAAAAGAAGGGCGCCTTTCTTTTGGAAAGGCTCTTTTTTCTTAGAACTTCGCCATTAACTGTGGTTTCCTGATATTTCCTCAACTGCCTCTTTTTGCTTCGTCAGCAGCTGCTTGTGATTTATTCCTCAGATGATTTATCTGTTTGTTTCATTGTTGCGCCAGCAAGCCAACGTCAAGAATGAATGCCTTGGAAGATCTGGGTGACTTCATTTGACCTTAAAAGATCATGGGCGCCCCTGCTTGAAAAAGGCTCTTTTCAGCATGTGAACTATCTCTCCTTCGTAACATCTCCAGAGTTAGTCAAATTTTGACCTTTTTCACTTTCAGGAATCTCCTTCATCAAACATCATCATTTTAGACCTTTTCTGCCATGGTTGTGTCATTGAAGCTTTTGAAGCTTAGCTTTCAGCACCTGGTACTGGCCAATCTGCCATTAATGGCTGTGGAGCTTCTAACTTTATTCCTAAAAAATAGAAATAGACCCACCAGAGTAAAACATGTCTTTTGATGATTCTGACTTGACCAATGTGATTGTGAAGCCTTTTAATCCTATCAAAATCATTTTCAATCATTTCTGGGAAGGTCCTATTTTCGGGGGTTTCCCTGAAAATAGGGGCGAAAAACCCTAATTTTTAAAGTTTCAAAATTTTGCACATGTGTTCCTTGACAGAAACCCACCAAGATTCTATGATTGGTTTGACCTAAAATAGACTTTACATGGCATTTTAACAAGATTTAGCTCAATTTATACAGAATGCCAAAAAAATTATTTTGGGTACAACAGAACACTCAAATCCCAAACTCAAAACATACGTATCAAATTTTTGGTACCACATCCTAAGACTTTGTTTTAAGCCATACAAAGATTTCTTCAATTTGCAAACCAACTTACTTTTACCTTTCACCACGTAGTACTCTACCTGTGTCATATAAATATCCTCCTCCAAGTCACCATGAAGGAAAGCGGTTTTCACATCCATTTACTCAACCTCTAAATCATAAGCAACAACAATAGCAAGAAAAAATCTAGTGGATGTCATTTTTGCAATAGGAGAGAATACCACCATAATCAACACCCTCAACTTGAGAGTAACCTTTCACAACCAACCTTATTTTGTACTTCTCAATACCTCCATCTAAACCAATATTTTTCTTGAACACCCATTTTCAACCAATAGGTTTTCATCCTTCGGGTAATGGTACAAGATCCCATGTACCATTTTTTTCAAATATGTCATTTCTTCATCCATAGCAATCTTCCAGGATTCTGTATCATTCATATCTAATGCCTCCTCTACATATTTGGGTTCATCCATGTTAGTATTCAAAGAAAAAATATATCTCCAATCATCAAGTGTATACCTTTTAGGTGGTTTTCTATTCCTTGTAGACCTATAAACAAGTTGAGTTGGAGGTTCTTCCTCCTCTTCTAAAGATCTAGAGCTAGATGAACTCTCCTCAATTTCTTGTCTATCCTTGGGCCTTGATTCAACTTTCTTAGGTGTAGAAGGAAATTGAATCACATCTTCATGTTTACTTTGTTATGGCTGCAATGTAACAAAATAAGGCTTAGTTTCTCTAAAAATAACACTTCTACTATATATTACCTTTTGTGTAATAGGTTCCCAAAGCTTGTATCCTTTCACACCATAATTTTATCTAATGAAGATACATTTCACAACCTTGTTCTCTAACTTTTTTCACTTCTCCTTTGGCACATGTGCATATGCCTCGCAACCATAAACTCTAATATTTCTTAATGAAGGATTGCAACCCGACCATGCCTCTATAGGTGTCTTATCAATGAGAACTGATGTAGGAGACCTATTAATCAGGTAAAAGGCAGTAGTAATAGCTTCATCCCAAAACCTTTTTTCTAGGCCAGCACCACTTAACATACTCCTAGCCTTCTCCATCAGTGTCCTATTTAGTCTTTCTGCAACTCCATTCTGTTGTGGAGAATACATAGTTGTCTTCTATCTAAGAATACCACAATATTTATTGAATCTATTAAAATCATTAGAGAAAAATTCACCACCATTATCAGTCCTCAAACATTTTATTTTCTTTCTAGTCTACAACTCAACCATTGCTTTAAATTCTTTAAATCAACTGAAAACTTCATATTTACTCTTTAAAAAGTATACCCATGTTCGTTTACTGTAATCATCAATAAATGAAACATAATATGTGGATTTACCAATTGAAGGAACATCTACAAGACCAAACACATCATAATGAATAAGATCCAATACACCACAAGATTTATGAGAGCTCGAGTAAAACTAGACACAGTTTTGTTTTCCATAAGTGCAATGCTCACAGAAATTGAATTCAAGATTACAATCAGACAAACCTTCAACAAGGTTTTTATTTTTCAAGTTCCTTAGACCCTTTTCTCCAATGTGGCCAAGTCTCTGGTGCCATAACATAGTTTTCTTTGTAGGTAACTTTTTTTTAGAAGAAATATCACCCTTGGGTACCCAAAAGCCATGACCATCTGTTGAAGGTGAAACCCCCACTTCTTTCACAGACTTTATTTTCATAGAAGTACTATTGCACTCAACAGTGCAAGCATCAAGCTTATATAATATGCCATATCTAACACCTCTAGTAATCACCATAGCACCCCTAACCATCTTGCATTTTGCATCAGAAAATACTACTTGCACACCCGCGTCTATTAGTTTGCTTACAGATAACAGATTTCGTGATAATCCAAGGATATGCAACACACCATTAATCATTTTTATTCTACCATCAAGAAATATTATTTTAACTTTACCATGGTCAACAATGTCTAAATGAGAATCATCACCCAAGTGCACCTTACCTCCATCAAATTCTTCATATTCAGAAAACCAATCTCTATTAAAGTTCATATGGAAAGATGCACCTGAGTCAATTAACCATGCATCATTACCTACACGAGTTGCCAAATCTGCAATGAATGCGTCACCATCTTCCTTCTTAGGCTCAGAATCATAATCAAATTTCTTATTTTTCTTCTTCTTTACTTCTTTGCATTCCTTATGAACATGTCCAGGCTTACCACGGTTCTAGTAAATAACTTTGAACTTTCTAGGATATTTAGATCTCCCCCTGGACTTGGATTTGGCACGCTTCTCATTCTTCTTTCCTTTTTCCTAAGGTATTCCATGAACATTTAGGGCCTCCTTGGTAGTGATGGATATCTTCCTCCTCATCTCTTAAAAAAGAAAAGAACCCACCACATCTTTAGTCTTCAAAATTACATAAGTACTCCCAATAGCCCTAACAAGAGAATCCCACGAATCAGGAAAATAACAAAGCAAGATTTGAAATTTTTCCTCCTCATCCATTTTGACACCAACTAATGCCAACTGAGCCACCAACATATTAAATTCTTCCAGGTGGTATGTGATTCATCCACCCTCTTCCATTCTCAAGGAATACAACTTCTTCCTCAAGAAAATTTTATTCACTAAAGATTTGGCCTGATATATCTCACCAAGCTTCTTCTGTAGTTTTTGTGTAGAGGTATCCTTATGGAAATTAATTAAAATGGAGTCTACCAAGCACAATCTGATTAAACCCTTGGATTTAGGGTCTCTAACATCATATTGAGCATCCTGAGTAGGATCTGTAAGCCTTGAAACATTCTCATCAACAACATCCCCCAAATCTCGATCTATCAATAGATCCTCCCTCTTCAGCTTCCACATTTCAAAATTATTTCTAGAAAACTTATCCACCTCTATTCTCCTTGATGAAATTGCCTTATAAAAATTCCTGCAACAATATCACAAAGTATCTTCTACACAAGCTCCCACTCAAATCTAGATTAGTTCAAAAAACACAACCCACAACTGAAACTAAAGGTGATCAAGCTTTGATACCACTTGTAAGGAAGCTAAGGTAGTGGAACAACTTCCTACACTAATCTTGAGAGGAGAAGAATGGAAAATTTTATAGATCTTTAATAGATACAGAAACTTAAACAGAAATAAACATAACTATCATGCATACCATGACCCAATGATTTATGTGGGGAAAACCCTTTCGGGAGAAAAACCCCACACTCCAAAAGTTGCCCAATATATTATTTGGTAAATCACAAAGATTATAATATACTTGCAGAGCAAGCTTCTCACAAGAGTATCACCACTCAGAGATCAAGAGACAACACGACTGCTATTAGAATCTCATAATACATCACTATCTCTCTACCGCAACCATAATACAATGCCCTCATAAAATAGGATTATATTCTAGGGAAAGACAGGCCAACAAAATATCCACCATTAGATCTAAAACCTAATAATTAACTGTCTAGATTTACAATATATCATTTATCTAATGTATGTCAGCCATTTTAGTAGTTTCCTAAAAAAGTTAACAAAAAATTGTTTACACGCATCCCACTCCTCCCCCATGATGCCATTGTATATTACACCTATCTGTGTAACTAGGATATATATATATATCCTATCAACAATAACCTTTATATAATTTCAAGGTTGAGACACAATTTCTCAACACTTATCAAATCACAACAATCTCCCCAACTATGACAAAACCAACATCCATCCAACAACTTCAAAACACAACTTCGTATAGTAGACATCAATGACCAACACCAACAACTATTAACATCAATGACAACACCAATAGCATACTTTCAAAAATATCCCCCTTTTTTATTGATGGCAACACTAGTTCTAAAACCATCAACAAAAGAAACCAACAATAACTCTACAATAAGTAGCAACAAGTAGCACTCCCCTTGACTAGAGCATCTCACATTCTTTATATTCTCTTTCTCTTGCTCCTAAACACTCTCTCCCCTTGTGGTCTTCAAACCATATTCTCTTTTGTACTATGGTTTTTCAACTATCTCTCTCTTCCTTTGACATCAATGGTAAAGGGTCATAGACTCATCCAACTCTCTTTCATGTATTGAACTCTCTTGCTCTCCCCCTTAACAACATTCAAAGGGAAACACCTACAACTTTAACACATTATCTACATAGGATTTTTCTTTTATGGTTTCCCTTTTGACATTTTCATACGCCACTTGCAACACCAGCAAGTAACTGCACTGCACTTTTTCTACACTCTCCTCCTTAGGGGCACAAAATATGCTCCATTTGACTTCACCAACCAACAATATTGCTACATACTCCCCCTAAGAGGTAGCCTGCAACATCAGTCTAGGACCAAGAATGTATCTTGAAATGCTTCCCAAAAAGATGCACACTCTTATGCAACTAATTGAAAGTAGGGAAAATAACCCCTAACTTCTACAAGAGATGCTCAAATGTATCTTTAGGAAGATCCTTTATGAAAATATCTGCAACTTGATCCTTTGTAGGCACATACTCCAACTTTGCCTCATTTTTTGAAACTTTCTCTCTTAGAAAGTGATATTGGATTGAGATATGCTTTGTCCTTGAATACATCACCGAATTCTTTTATATATTTATATCGCTTGTATTATCACACAAGATAGAAATGGGTTCATTATATGATATTTTGATATCCTTCAATGTCTTCTTCATTCACAACACCTGTGTGAAGCAAGATGTCACAGCAATATACTTTGCCTTTGTAGTAGATAAAGATATTGAATCTTGTTTTTTTATTAGTGAAGAAACCAACCTACTTCTAGGAAAGAAAGAACCTCCACTTGTAATTGTTTTTTCATCCACACAACCTACCCAATATGCATCTGTATAGTCAATTAAAGAGAAATTAGTATCCTTTGGATACCATGGACCATAGTCTGAAGTGCCCTACAAATATCTGAATATCCTCTTTACTACTTCAACATGTGATTCTCTAGGATCTTCTTAAAATCTAGCCACAATACAAACTACCTGCATGATATCTGGTCTAGTAGGAGTTAAATGTAGTATTCCACCAATCATTGATATATACTTACTCTGATATTTCTTAGGAGATTCATCATTCTTGCTCAACTTGCAACCAATAACAATAGGAGTACATATCAGTTTAGAGTCTTCCATTCCAAACTTCTTCAACATTTCTTTGACATATTTTGGATGTGAAATTAATATCCCTCTTTCTATCTGATTGATTTTTAGCCCAAGGAAGAAATTCATCTCCCCAAACATTGACATCTCAAATTCATTTTCCATCTCTTTTTTAAACTTCTTGCACATTGTCTCATTTCCTCTAAATATTGTATCGTCAACATACACAAACACAATCAAGATTTGATCCTTCTCAACTTTAAAGTAAAGATTGCTATATGTGGTACCTTTATTGAATCCCTGCTACAAGTACCTATCCAATCTTGCATACCAAGCCTTGGGAACTTGCTTGAGTCCATACAATGCCTTCTTTAATCTACAAACCATATTAGGATTATTTGATAACTGAAAGCCTTTTGTTTGTTCAATGTATACCTCTTATTCCAACTCACCATTCACAAATGTATAATTCACATCCATCTAATAAAATTTGAAGTTCGTATGTGCTACAAAGGCTAAAAACATTGTAATGGCCTCCATTCTTTCCTTCAGGGAAAATGTCTCCTCAAAATCTATTCCTTCCACTTGTGAGTAGCCCTTACACGCAAGTCTACCCTTATTTTTGACAACTTCCACATTCTAATTTAGCTTGTTCTAGAATACCCATTTAGTTCCTACTGCATTTTTGTTTGTGGGTCTTGGGACAAATTACCAAGTCTAGTTCTTCTCAATCTGCATCAATTCTTATTCCATATTTTTGGTCCAATTCCAATCCTTACATGCCTCAATCACTATCTTAGATTCTATTTTTAAAGTAGACAAAAATTTACCTATTCTTCTATCATATCATCTTTTCTTCTTGTCAACATGCCTCTACTCTTATCACCAATAATCTGATCTTCAAAATGATTCTTTAACACATACTCAAGAATTTTAGGAATCCTTTCAGAACGATTTT
Organism: Sequoia sempervirens; assembly: GCA_007258455.2. NCBI lineage: Eukaryota > Viridiplantae > Streptophyta > Pinopsida > Cupressales > Cupressaceae > Sequoia > Sequoia sempervirens. Next base: position 22,341 of record VDFB02139332.1, on the reverse strand, counting down.
CCTCTTCGACCTACATTTCCTTTTCCTTGTCTTCTTATTTCTCTTCTTATCTACAAGATGAATCATTAGATTCATATTCTTCTATTAGTACTAATATTTTATGCGATTCTTCATCTGCTTTGATACTTTCCCTTTCAACTATCTTCTTCAACCTCTTCTTTAGAACCATAAGATTTAGGAAGAGTTCTTAATACCTTCTTTACCACCTAATCTTCTTCTAGTTTTCCACCAACGCCATTGATTGAATTGAAAAATTCATCCACTTTATGTATGTAGCTTGCAATATCTTCATCTTATAACATCCTTAGGGTTTCAAACTTAGTCTTCAAATTTTGTATCTTTTCTTGCTTGACCTTATCATCTCCTTCATAGATACTTTCTAGCTTCTTCCAAATTTATTTACTAGATTTGTAGCCCACAACCTTCACAAGTGTTGAATTAGCAAGACCACTCAAAAGATAATTTATTTAATTTCCATTGTTCTCATTGTTACCTGATTTTTAGCTTTCAGCTAAAATCAGGTAACCAGTGTTGTTCTTTTCATGTTGTTTAAACATTTAAAGATAAACCATAAAACTGCTAGTTTCAATATGCATGAAGGAGTGATTGCCAAACAAAATAGATTACATTTTGTCATTTCAATATTGCATTACAACAAGTGAGAAAGAGAATCATAGATATATAAATGTATTCTTTTATTGATAATATTGAAATGTACATGTCCCTCACAAGCCAAGGGACTAACTCTCTTATTCAATGAACATATGAAGCAATTCATACATGAATAAGTAAAAGAAAGAAAAAATGTACATATAAGAATGGAACCAGTCATTACCTAAGAATTATTGGTTCCTGGCTTCCTAACTTCTCTCTACTGCTGCTCCAAGATTGCTTGTGTCCTCCCCAACTCTGTAGTGCTCCTAGCCCCTGCATCTAAAAAAGTAATGATATTAGAGTGAGGCTCTAAGCAATGAAAGATTCAATCCTTACATACACACCTACCTATGCATGTATAAACTGATACATAAGTGCATAAAATAAGCATGCAAACCTTGGATGTCTTGGAAAACAACGAAGTCATCAAACACATCCAACATATGCATTTATTTTCTAACTGTTTGCTTCATGTGTATATTTATGACAAGTCTGGTTATTGTTCTGATTCAGATCAAATACAACATGGGTAAATGTGGCTCCCACAAGGGTAGAGCTCAACATGCTTTGAAATAAAAAAGGAAATTGAGAACCTTGATCAAAGATTTATCTATTATCAATGCATTAAATCAATATGAAATCACACCAACTGATCAAATTTCATTATCAGATTCAAAAGATGCAACATACTGTGTTGATATGTCCTTCAATCTTCTTAAGAAGATCCATGATCTATTTATAAAGGAAGTGACTTTGTAGATGCATCAAGTTCAATTATGCATCTTCTAAACAATGAGGAAACATTTCAAGTTGTTTTCAAGCCCCTCTCACCGTAACCCTATGGGGCAGTCACACATCACATAGGAAGGTGAGCTATTAGGTCACCCACATATGTGATAGGTGGTTGTCCAATAAAGTTAAAATGAGGAGACTATGTGTATTTATCACACATAATAGAAGAAAGAGCAATGGTTGAATCAACCTCAAAATCAAGTACAAGGACAACACTTTGTAGGAGCTTACAAGGTTGACAAGCATAGAGAGGCATTCAAATAGAGCATAACTGTCCTCATGGAAAAGAAACATGAAAAATCTAATTTTCTGCCCTCATGAGTTAGATGAATGAAAGTTATATGGTATCCTTTAGATTGAGAACATGATAGGCTTGAAAGCATTCCAAGCATGTCAACAAGACAACAACAAAAAACAAAATCTGAAGTTGCACAAGGTTGAATTCATGGCCTTCTCAATCAAACATTAGACAAACAAGATTGTCATATCACATTCAACGCATGATGTTTTAAGGAAAGGCACAAAAGGCAAAGACATTCAAGAAACATCAACTCTAGTTGACATAGATATATGCATATCATGAATATTTCATTACAAGAAGTCATGACAGCAATAGAACCCTCATATGATGTGATCAAGATACAATTGCTATGTTATAACACAAGGGTCTACTATTCTCTAAGAATGTTACAAAGAATGATTGAGCAAGTTTCCAAATGGTTTCCTCTGGAAATGATGCCTCTAAACATATTAGAAAGAAAATAATAAGCATGATCATCAAAGGACATGAAATACAGTCCATTCACAGCAAGTTTAGAGCATAAGTAAGGAGCAGTCCCAGATCCAATCAATGAATAGTAGCAGCCATTACTTCTAATGGGGAAGTCATGTGCATTGACAGACATAGAGGTGCTTCAAGGTAAGTCACCAATTAATGAGTTAATCAATTCAGTGCATAAACAATGGATGCAATAACAAAGAAAGTATGACACTGAGGCAACAGTTGTAGATCAACAACATCATGTAAAACAAAGAGTATTAAGTATTCATAGTGCTCCTATGGTAGTGGAACATGGGTGATGGGCCTAGGGACTTTAAAAAAAACATTCTACAGAAAGGAAACATATGCTTTATTTTGAAAGACTCTTTAACCTTCATAGTGATAGAAGTAAATTGTGCATTTTAAAGAGATGTTGACAACAAGTCAGTATTGTTGGTTTATATTGGATGTATGGTCTATGCATCATAACCTTGTATGAGGGTTGGATCAGCAGTTTAATCCATAAGCACATGAGGTGTCATTGTTAACATATGCATTAGTAATCATGCTTCCAGCAATAGAGTGATGGATGAGCAAATATGAATCAAAGAAAGTGCTATTGAAGCATTATTAAAGGACAGTGACATTGTACCAATAGAATGCTCTCTAGGTGATCTCATATAAGCTATAGGAAACCCAAATAGGGATTTTTCTCAACAATTCATGTTGAGCTCATGATATAGCACATCAATATGCAATGCAAGTGTATGGAAATCTTGTCTAAAGGAAAAGTGAGAAAGTGCATGATCATGAAAATGGGTTCCATTGTATTGTGCATTTCAAGTAAGGAAAAGAAGATTCACCCTTCAAACATAACAGCTATGCCTTTCTAAAGGTCATGAGGAGTAACCAAGTAGAAGCAACCAATGGTGTAAAGGATAGATTGAAAAAACCTTGCAAAGTTGGAAGGGGAAGATATCACACGGACAATCAACACCAAAGGAATGATCTTGGACAAAAAAGAGCATTATGGTGAAAAATGGTTGGTAAGGGACTATCATGAAGACTCATGAAAAAGAAAGTATCCTCAATATCTCTCAAGTTTGTAGAAGATTGTGCAAAGGATTAAAAGAGTAGAGTAAGAAAGATAGTGCAGTTTCCAAAATTGAGGACTGTCATATGCTTGAAACATAAAAGACAGTCATGTATGCCAGTGAGCAGCTTATAAGATAGTGATAGTTGCAAAAATCATAGTGCTTCATTTTCAAGGCATCTATATGATGGTCATGAACAATGACAATGACCAAACCCATTTTTGGGTTTTATTCTCAAAAAAAAATTCTACAAAAGTGAAATGCATTACAAAAAATCCAGTTAAATTCCCACTAAAAGACACATTTTGTTGCAAATTGAGGCTTTCACTTTACCCATAATGTGCAATGACCTTTCCTCTCTTTTTTTGCACAAAATCTGAAAGATTTTTTCAAATTGAAAGCATACCCATCTGGGTGCATTACAAAATATGTGAAAAGAAAATGGCAGTATGGAAAACCTCTACAGGAATTCAAAAAATGAAAGGCCATTCATGTGTCATGACAGGCCGTGGTAAAAAACTGGCCTTTTCCTGCAAATGTGGAAAACCCACTTGGGGTTTCAACAAATAGAGCAACATTGTTATATTCTCTACATAAATGAAATGAAACTTGCAAAAAATAATCATTATTTTGCAACAAATCCAAGCTCTGTAAGAAAATCCAGTGACCCACATGGGTTCTTACAACAAGTTGCAGATTTATCAAAAATGCATGCTACAGGGAACCTAAACAAGGGTTTTTCTCAAAACAAGAAAATGGAGCAGAAAATCATGAACACAAGAAGACCCAGTTTGTATAATGGAGGCCAAGCCACAGTTGGTTCTTTCTTTTTCTATATTCCAAAAATTCATTTGGGTTATCAATATTTGTGAAATACAAGGAGGAAAACAAAATAATGCATGAGGTTTAAGAGAGAAATAAGCATAATGACACTTTGTTTCTGTTCATAGCCACAACCAATGAGTTGTTATGTCCATGAAGCAACAAAAAATGCACCAAATCTATTTCAAAACTGCAATGATGAATTTTTTTTAAATGCTATTACAAGGGTGGAAAACAAAATGAGAAACATTTTAATGCTTCCATTCGAGCTTTTCTTGCTCGCACAAGGAGAAAAATAGTGAATGCAAGGTCGGTTGGGAGCTTACCCGAGCTCGAGCATCAAAATATACAAAGATTTTCCACTAAAAAACTTCCTCAAAGGCTTCATTAACTTCTCGTGGTGGCTGCTAGCAAGTAAAACAACAAACAAGAGAATGAAGAAGTTCATCAAAATTCCACAGGTCGTGGCTTGTGAGTCAAAAATGGCCTCCAAGTCCAAAAATGTAGATTTATGCCAAGAAGACACATTTACCTGAGTTTCCATGGAGTTTTCATGCAAGAAATGTCAAAAATCGACTAAAAACTAGTCAAAACACCATTTTTCCTGTGTTTTCCAAACCCTCATGGTGGCAGAGCAACATTCTCCAGATTATTCAAAGACCAAATGATGATGTTTTTTCATCATTTTGGGTATTATGATTAGGGTTTGACCTTTTCCTTTTGGGATTTTGATGGGATTTTTATCCCTTGTTTTTAAAAAATAAAACACATGAGAAATGTGATGGGGCCGAAACATGTGTTCCCCTTAGGCATTTTATGCCTTAGAAACTTTCCAACTTTTTAAACTTTGCCAAGTCTTCATGTTACAGTATATGCTATCACTTAGGCATTTTATGCCTTAGGGGTTTTCCCTTTATTTCTACTCATTGCTAGGTGTTTTTCAAACATACAACAATGAGGTGAGAAATACAATGGAGTTTGGCATGTGACCCTTGTGTGATTCCTTGTGTTTTCCCAATGCAATACAACTTGGAATATGCTTTCCAAGGGACTTGGAGGTCGGCCATATTGGCCAAGTGCTATAATGCCTTAGTAAAACAATGTATATGACATGTGTGGGTAAAATTCAAAATATGGTGAGTTGGTGGTCAATGCCTTAGAGACTTTTGTAAGCTTTTAGCCATAACATTATATGTTTTCATTGGTTTTCAATTTTGAAATATCAATTAAGTGATTTGAAAATCACTTTTAGTTGCTTCAAATGCAAATGTAATGCATTTTAATGGTGGGTCCCTTTGATTTGTGCTTAATTGTAAAGTGATTTGTTAAGTGATGTTTTATGAATCACTTAACAAAATCACTATCTTTAATGCTTTAAAAAGCCATGTGTTTTCAAAAAACACACATATTTCATGATGGGGAATGTGGTCAAATATTGTAAGAAGACCAATGATGACTTGTAGAAGTGTGGGAAGTGTGAGATACTGTTTGGACTAATTTTGATGAAGGGGAGGCCAGCTGGAGGCATTTTTTGTCACATTTTTTGGGTGACTATTGACTTGGCCTATTTTTCCTTCATGTGGAAGGAATTTTAGAAGGTTCTAGAAGGTTCTTTTGGGGCCTTTTCTATTTTATTTGACCAGAATCTTCTAGAAACACTTGTGTGGGGGAATTTTGATGGTTTTGGCTTAAGTATGTTGATTTTGATCATTTGGAGGAGTTATTTCTTTCCAACAACAAGATAGCTTTGTTTTTGAGATATTTTTCATGGAGCAGTATTGTAACTCTGGTGGGCCTATTATACAGTAAGCACTTTGAATTAATAAAGTAGAGCACTTTTACCTTCTCATTTCTTGTTTCTCATGTATGTTGTTAATGATTGATCAGTTTGTCTTGTGAATTTTTTCTTTTCCTTGCAAGCATGTCTCATGTCATGCATCTATTTAGTAGGTGTATGTTTACAAGTTGTAAGTTGTGTTGTTAGTGGTGTTGTTAATTGTGAAATCTCTATTTTTTCCTTTTAATAACATTATTTATTGACCTTCTTATGAAATATTTATGTAAACTGCATTATCAATTGAGTTGTGTAAGTTCAGCTTTGTGATATTAATTTGAATGTGATAAGTTGTTAACAGGTCTAATTGTTTTGGTGCATCACCTTAGGTTTTTTCAGCATTAGGTTTATTTTGTGCAATTTATTACCCTTATCTCAGATTTTAAGTAGTTAGGTGGCATCAAAAGGGGAAGCCAGCCCTTATCACTAGAGGCTGCTTTCAAATAGGTTACCCACAACCTGAAAACAATCCCATGTTAGTCCAAATCTGCTGAGTTCAAACGAGGCTTAGCAAACAGGGTGCAGATTTGGGGAACTAACACTCATATTCCTTGATCTCATCATTAGTTATCAAACCATTAGTGGGCATGGTACATCCATCCTCAATTGACTTCCAAACTTCAAACCCTAGGGAAACAAGGAAACCTTCCATCTTGGTTTTCCAAAATGCATAATTCATCCCATCAAACAAGGGAGCCTACTTCTTTGTGCCATTCAGATCTACCTCAAGTGGTTAAGCTTCTTCCAAGGAACCTTTCTCTAATACCTATTGTTAGATGAACAAGACAACTGAGAGGGAGGGGTGAATCAATTGTACATTAAAACGTCAAAACCCTCATTAACATTCAGATCCTTATTAGCCCTTAAATCCTCAATCCAATCTAGCATGAAATTAAACAAGGAAAAAAACAACACATCAAAACACCATACATAATATAACACCATATTTATGTGGAAAATCCAAGAAAGGAAAACCACGATGAGGATTAGCTCACAATATAAAGTAATAGCAACACCGAATGCAATAGGCTCACTACCGGAGGGCTCACTACCCCAAAAAAAGAACAACACACTGTCAATGGCTCACTACCAGATTAGAAATATGAAAGAAAGGAATTTTTACAAAGAGAAATCCATCTCAGAGCAACAACAAGATCCACCACAAAAAATCTAAACCATCTGCAACCTCCAACTCTGCTTTCAGTAACTTTAGGTACACTACAAATGTAGACCCTTCTTCTCACTACTTTAGAGTCATAGGCATTAATCTCACACTCAAATAACCACACTTAATCAAATTTTCATCTTTCACACATATTTTATAGATCCACACTCATCTCTAATGATTTACCTTGCTTATATACCATCTACAACCTTGAAAAAATTCTCCAAGGTTGACTATGCACCTCAAACGTGCAATTACAAAATAGGTCAGCACCAAACACCTTCGTGATGGAAATAAGTGAAGGAGGACCACACCAAGGGTTAATATAGGACCCAAATCCACACTGACATTCTTTGTAAATCTTTCACAAAAAACACACTACTTCTGCAGTTAGCGCTAACATGTCAAGTCAACCAAACCTGTATTAACACCCTTAACAATTAAGTTCATGCTTAACCAGGTATGAAGAAAAAATCATGTACCACATAACAACACTTGGAAATATCCATATAACATCTTAGAATATTCTGCAACTCTGCTATAACCACGTAAAATTTAGAACACCATCATTTTTTGTGACTATACACACTAGCACAAACATCCAACTCACTAACCAACTTTGTGGAACACCTCAACACCTAAAAAACTCAAGGGAAGGTAGATAAAAACATTATAAGCACATCCCTAAAATTTCAAGACAAGAAACCTTAATATAGAGAAATGTGGAGCAATCTCATTTCTCTTAGATAACCTTCTTCACACACACTGGTGAGCATAACTTCATTGTTGTACAATCCAGAACCTATAACTCTAGATATAACACCTCTAAACACCTTTGATCAGCATATTCAAACTGCACAAGCATAACTTCAATCATGAAAAAATGTGGAGCACAACTCTAAATGCCACTCTATCACACTGTAATCTCTTTTATTCAAATTTTCTCAAAAACGCTTGGAAACCAAGTGACTTTATGACAACTGCAACTCTTATTCATCAAGACATCAATGGAAACACTAATGATAGCACCATATAACCTTCTTATCAAATCACAAAAATCTCCCCAACTATGACAACACCAACATCCTTCCAACAACTTCAACAAACAACTCCATATAGTTGACATCAATGACAACACCAACAACATACTTTCAACAATATTTCTGCTATTGTATTATTTTTTGCGTGGATTTTTGTACTATTTGACCATGGTGTTTCTTACTTGGCCAAAATTAGTCATACTCCTATTCTTATGGTTTTGATATACTGATTTCTTCAATCACCCTTTATCTATTTCTTCTGGTATTTGTTCCCTATCAGGTCAATACTATAGCTTTGTTCTTCCTATTTTTTCTGGATTTCTTCTTTCTGTTTGTTTTGGATCTCTTCTTCTTGTTTATTTGTGATGGTTTCTCTTCTCTAGAATAATCTCCATTTGATGACCAATTATCTATTATCTAGTAGCTTTTGACTCCTACGGTACTCTTTTAATCACTCTAGCACATTTTTTGTCTTATAGATCATCACTTCTTAAATGTGTCATATTCTAACAATACTATTGTGCCTTATAACATATGAATACATCATGTGAATCATCTCTACAAAAGGGAAATTTTCTTCTCTTCTTTTTCCAACATTATGTATCATACTGACCTACTTTCTACAGTTATAACATGTGGCACCACTTTTCTGGCAATAGATTATTTTGGAACACATATGCACTTCTATTGTCTCTCCATGGTGGTTTCCTATAACATGTATCAAATAGAGATATTTTCACTAGTCATTTGACATATGCCATGTTCTTGTGTATGTTTGCATCATAGTTGTGGTTCATAGGGCATCTAGGCTTAGGATGATTCTGTATGTTTTGGATTTGAAATTAGTTTGCAAGATAGTCCTTTGTGAGGTGACTATCCCATTCTTGGCATGTTCCACAATTTACTAAGTTTTTCTTGGTCAGTATTGTCTTCAATTCTACATGTAGTGTGGCTACCATTCTTTCTCCATGTGCTTTAGGACAATCATTCTAGAGGTGACCTTCCCTTGAGCAGTATGTACGGCAATTTTTTTATTTGTTTCTACCCTTGCTAAAATTGAGTTCTTGATGGTTAGTTGTTCTACCACAAGTTGTAACTTCTCAATATTCTCTTTCATGTCATCCTTCTAAGGTATGTACCAAGTTATGCTTCAATGTGATATGCCATGGTGATTAGGTATGCATAAGTATTAAATATTATGTCATCCAAATTTTCTCTTATGTCTTTTTGTAGTCCAAAAATGAACCACTCTATCTTTTGTCTCTTTGTCAATGGTTCTTTCTAACTTGCGACAAACTTCTTTGAATCATCTATCATATTCTTTTACTGATTCTTCTTCCCTCTATACTAGATCCCTCATTTTGCTCACACTCTTTATTGGAATGTCCAGAGTGTCAAAGTTAGCTAGTAAATCTTTCTTTACCTCATTCTAGCTATTCCCATGTTTAGTATAGATCTTCTTATACCAATCTCATACCTCTTTTCTTAGTGAGGATAAAAATTCAAGTAATTTTGGTTTATCTTCATCAATATCCTACCTTTCCCATAGAGATTCTAGTAAGAATATATGTTTTGTGGCTTATATGGTATCTTTTCTAAATGTGGGGATCTTTATTGAGAATTTCATCTTATTTTTTCTCTCTCCAATTCCAACTTTCTAAATTTTTGGACTAGGTTTTTCTTCTTTATCTTTCTTTACCTTTCTAACAATAAAGGGTTTCTACTCTCCACCCTTGTCTCTTTCTAATTTTATATATCAAAATATGTATTTCCAATTATTTCTTTCCACTCTAATTCCTTTCCTTCTTCCTTTTTTTTGTCCTTAATTTATTTTATCTCTTATTTGAAGATTCTTTTATTCTTATATAGCTGAGGGGATGGGTCTTGGTCGGGGGGTTGTGACTCTTCAAAATATTTTTTCACTTTCTTATTTGTTAGTATTATTTTATTTTTTGTAAACATAACTCTTTTCCCAAGTTCAATCTATTCTCTTTAATTTTCCTTATTTATTTTTATTTTAATTTCCTTATGTTTCTATTGAATAATTCTTCTAAATATTCCTCTTGAATTAATGGAGTCTTCTTTGGAGATTTTAGAAATTCTATAAATCTATCATCGAGGTTAATAGTTAGGTTTGATAGGTTTGGTCAAATTATCAAACTTTTAGGAGGTTGTGGTAGTAATGGAGTCTCTGTAGTATTGCAAGGCCTTAATAGCAATCTTCTAGGTTCCCCATAATCATTAATATTCTTCCTCATTCTTATTATAAGTTTTCTTTCTTTTTCCCAACATAATTTTGATCTTTTTAGAGTTTTGCATTCTTCATTTTGATCTTCTTCTATCTTTTCTTTGACAACACCCTTATTGGCACACTTAACAATACCCTCATTAGCATGCTCACATATCCTTTTTCTCTCTCAATTTCCATTATTTTGTGGTGTCTTTCTTCTCTCTCAATCTTTTGTTTTTGTCTTCTCTCTTCTCAATTTGGGTTGGTCATGTTTAATTTTCTTGCCAATTCAATTTATTCTCTAATTTTTCTTGAATTTTTCTTATCTCTTTTTTCCATGGGTGTGATTAATTTGGGGTTTCAATTAACCTTTTTATTGTTTCCCATGGTAGCTATTTGGTATTTTTTCTTTATTGATCACATCTCTTCGAGGATCATTTCCAGAATCTCTCCCCTTTCCATTCTCCATCCCCTTGGTTCCTAACCCCCTCTCACAAGGTAAGAACCAAGAGGATATTTCCACACATTTTTATGTATTCATTTATTTCTTCTCTTTCCTTATATTTTATTTTATTTTAAAATTTTGAGGGGTTCTATCCTTTATATCACCTAATTAGGGTCCCAACAATGAAACCAATGTTGGCAAGAAATATAAGGAAATATAAACCAAATTTCTAAGCCCTAAGTATGTTTTGCATGTTGTAGTTTATACCCTAGGCTCAATAATATAAAGGTTTTGATTTAGACATAGAAAGAACTTAAATAGATATTCACATATTGATAGATAGCCTAAATTAGATGGAATTACGGTCACCATATTAATCATGTTCAAAAGGGTATAATATATCTTCCCTTATACTCTGCCTAATTCCTTCCTTTCTTAAATATAATTCTTATACATTGATATACATACAAGTTTATACAAACATATTACATATATTCATGTATTCTTTCTTCATATACACCTATATGCATATATGCATCCATATTATGTCATTCATATATTTCCATATACATATATGTATATATAGGATGGGATGTGACCCATCTATGCTATCCCTAGTCTAGATGGTATCTTTACAATCTTAGGCTTTGCAAGCTCTTTATGATAAGATGTGGTATGTTTTCCCTAGCAGAGACTTCATTATTCTACTTTTTGGCTAACAGTGTTATAATTCCTATAACTTCTTGCTTTAAATCCTTTCTAGTTTTTCTATAATCCTCAATTTATCCCTCTATATTCTATATAATTTGACTTATTCTATCCATGCTAGAAATTATTTGTAATATGTCCTTCCTAATTTCCTCGGCTACACCCACAATGGAATTCTCAACAACACCCTTAGTGTTGCACTCATCCTTTTCATTTATATTTTCTACTACTATATATTTATCTTGTTCTTTTTCTCTCTTTTCCGATTCTTCCATCCTCATATGGTATCTTTCATGTCGATCTTGAGTTTGTTTCAACATTTTTTCTTCTATGTTCATTTATACTTCCAACTTAATTCTTTCAATAAATTGAACTTTCCTTTTGTTATCTTTTTTTGCCATGAGTTTTTGTAATTTGGATTTTCATTAATCCTTATATATCTCATGGTTAGTTTAAATTTTGAACAATTACATATTTTCAAGGATCATTTTAGATCCATTACCCCTTTCCATTTGGAATCCCTTAAGTGCCACCCCCTCTCGCAAGGGTGGTACCTAAGATTTTTTTCTGCAAAAATATTCCTTGCGCTATTACTATCCTCTTTTCTACCGCTACTACTTCTTATCCTTACCTTGTATTTTCTTCACTACTCACTCTAGAGTCTCGACAATGAAACCAATGTTGGCAAGAGGAAATGGGGAATTAGAGTCCAAATATTTGTACCCCAATATCCCTTATGTAGTTATTTTATACCCTAGAGGATACAATGAGATAAAACAGTATTTGCAATAGGGAAATAATATTTAACTCTATTCCATATTTAACTTTAATAAAAACAACATTCATATATAATGCATATATTGATCAAATCCTTATAACTTCATTTGTATATATATTCATATGATAGATATAATTGTAGGTATTAGTCTCTTCTTTGTATTATCTTCTATCCTATAGTCACATCCTTAGGTACTAATCTCTTATCTTATTTCAGCTCTTATATCTATTACATATATATATCTTTGATTTCTATCCTAGAGAGATGTGATCCTTATAGGGTACATTTTAATCCATCTTCCTTATTGGCCTTAGGTTCCACAAGTTCTATGTGGTAGTTTGTGATATATTTATGTCTCAATCCTATAACTTGCTAACAAATCCCAACTCAAAGAAGTCTTGTAAGGCCTATAATACAAAGTTTGAAACAATGTCATACCTAAAGAACTATGATTCCCGTTATTTTAGGAAAACTCAACCAAGTAGAGATAGTCCTCCCATGTAGACTGGTGATCCATCATACGTATATGTGACATATCCTTTAGAAATTAATTCACCCTATCTCTCTATCCATTTGTCTCAAGATGATATGTTGAGTTAAAGTTGAGTTATGTGCCCAATGTATGTTGCATTGATTTCCAAAAAAATATGTGAAGAGTGAATCCCTATTTTAAATGATCTTGTGAAGGACCACATGAAGTATAACAATGTCATCTAAGAATACTCCCACCACTGTTAGAGTAGTATAAGTAAATGATCCAGCTTGTTTAACTTGTCAAATATCACCATGATGAAATCATGGTGTCGAGATGACAAAGGTAGACCAACTATAAAATCCATCAACATGGTGTCCTATTTCCACTTTAAAATCTTGTGTGGATAGAGAAGTCCCACTAGATGTTGATGACCCACCTTGAATCTCTGAAACTCAAGGAATCAAGTCATGAACTCTACAATATCTCATCACATTCCTACCTAATGGTACAATTATCAAAGATTGGTGTGCATATTCTTCACCCCTAGATGTGTTGCATATGGTGCTCTATGTCCCTCTTATATGACCTAGAAAATGAGTATAAAATTGAATGATAAACAAAAAATAAAAGCATTCATAGTCAAATTCAAAAGATATCAAACAAATAAAGGATTAAGACAAATTTGCACTAATAATAAAGTATAGCTAACCTGCACACACATAGCTCCACATAATTTCCTTAGCTTAGCTCCATTGTTCTCCTCTTTTCACCTTGGAGAAAAGTGTAGTGATAATTTCTCTCAAATTTTATAGCACAGAGAATTGATAATATGTGTATAGTTTCTTTGCAATGATGAGAGATATAATTGATGAATTATAGGTTTATTTTATAGATTTATTGATATCAATGGTTAAGATCTGATGAGAGACTGGGTAGACTCAATGGATTAAAATTGATGAGAGGAATTGGTGGATAGTTAACTGATTGCATGATTTCAATGAATTGAGTGCATGGATTAGTTAATATAATTGATCGAAGACTTGACTAAAAGTGAGTCTTAGTCAGTTGGTGAGGTGGAAATGCATGGGTAATTAATAATAATTAATTAATTATTAATTACATGAGTAAAGGTAAAAATAAATAAAATAAATTATTTTATTTATTTTAGAAGAGGATAATGTTGAGAGGAATAATTAGATAAATTAAATAATTAAAACAATTATTTAATTTGAGAAGTGTGAAATGGGAAATGAATTAATTAAATAATAATGAATTATTTAATTAATTTAGAAAGAGGAGTAATTAGTAATGTTAATTATTTAATCAATATAGAGGAAAAGTGATGAAATATATAATTTCATTAAATTATTAAATTATTTAATTAAATGCAGAAGATGGATTGATGATACCTAATGATGGAAAAATGATGATGTTTTAGAAAAAATATCTTAGTCATATTTAGGTGTCTACACCTCTAATAATACTATGTGCATATCCCATGAAGGAGGCACACCTCATATTAGGAAAAATGTTAGTTGGACCTTCATCTCCTCACATCACTGAGTTGACTGATGAAGAACTTCCAGCAAATCCTATGGACAAAAAACCTAGTGAACTTGATTCAAATCAAGTCAAACCAATAACATGGGTTGAGAGCCTCCATTTCTTAGAAGATTAACATTTAAAAAATATCATTCATAAGATGAAATTAATCTATTGGGATAGAGCAGGGATATTTTCATCAAGATAACAATCATTCAGGACATTAAGGAAGTACCCATTTATACCAAAATAGTGAGAGAGTTATTCCTCAAAAATCCAAGCAAGAAACGTAAGGACCCTTAGACTATACATGTCTTAGGAAAACTTGCGGATGTTATTTTGGGAAACATAACTATACCCAATTATGTAGACCTTGGGAGCCCTATAGTGGATGTCAAAATCAATGGTACTCTCTAAGAATACCTTGATTGACCTTGGGGTAGTCATTAATGTAATTACCAAAGAAACCATAAAATTATTACAACTAATGGAGCTCATACCTACACCTATTGTGCTATAGTTAGCAGATAGGTCTATATTCAAGCCTAAGGGAATCATAGAAGACTTGGTCATAACATTAGACTCATGGGAGTACCCTATGTACTTTATGATGTTTTACCTAAAGCTAATCTTGCAGGATATCCTCTCATCTTAGGGAGACCTTGGTTGGCAACTACAAATGCATTTATAGGTTGCAAGTTTGGTAACATGATCATTTTAAATGGAAATGTGACTAAGAAACTAGTCCTCTATCCACCTACCTAGCCACATGCTTATTTCGAGCAAACTATATGGCCTGCTCTAGATGAGGAAGAAAAGTACTCATTACAAACTCTAATGACTATTGAGCATAATACCTTGTTAGAAAACCAAGATGAAGATGAATTGATTGTAAATATCATGTAAAACAATTATAGTAGGGACCCACAACAACATGATTGTCTAACATGTTTGCAAGAACCCTTATAGAACATAATTCCTGCCAATACATCTTAGTTTATTTCACAAATTTTCTACACTTTATTGCCACATCATTATATTCCAAATATAGAAGGTCTTGAAATTTCATCTATTCAAACATCACCCTTGACTTTAGATAGTATACCAAATAACACACTAAATGTAAATATTTAGTTGATTGTTTCACAACCGACCTCACTATTGAATGTGTTGCAAGCACATGTAGTTGTATTTGCATGGGATTACAATGACATGAAGGGTGTAGACCCAAACCTATGCATGAATCATATTTACATCAATGAGGGCTATAAACCAGTTAGGCAATCCCAAAGGAGAATGAACCCTACAATCTATGGCATAATCAAAGGAGAATTACAAACATTTTTGGATGCAAGATTCATCTATCCAATCTCTGATGGTCAGTGAATGTATCCAATAGGAAAGACCACTTTCCCTTTCCATTCATTGACCAAGTACTCGATTCATTGGCGGACAAGAAATACTTTTCCTTTTTAGATAGATTTAATGGATACAATCAAATTAAGATATCCCCAAAAGACCAAGACAAGACAACCTTCACATGTCCTTGGGGTACATATGCTTACTTTGTCTTACCATTTGGACTATGTAATGCACCTGCCACCTTCCAACAATATTGAGCATACTTTCAAACTTTTCTCATGATTTTGTGGTAGATGATTTTACAACTTATCATAATACCTATGAAAAACACTTTCCAATTTGGATAAAGTACTACAGAGATGTCAAGATCATCACCTATCCCTGAGTCATGAGAAATGCTTCATGATTATGAATGAGGGGTTATTTTTGGGATATTTTGTGTCTAATAAGGGAATCCAAGTAGACCCCAACAAAATTAAGATAATATCAACACTTCCTGTACCCCAAAGATAAAAGGACATTAGAAGCTTCCTTGGCCATGTTGGGTACTATAGGATATTCATACAAGATTCTAGTAAACTTGCAACACCACTATTTATCTTATTGTCTAAAGATGTTGAGATTGAATGGATACCTACTTTTCAATATTCCTTTGAAGATATCGAGGAAACACTAACCGAGACCCTTGTCTTAAGAGGACCAAACTAGAATTTACCTTTCCATATCCATACAGATGCTTTTGATTTTGTAATAGGAGTTGTGTTACGAAAAAGGATGGAAATATTGAGTATGTCATTTGTTATATTAGTAAAAATATCCAAGGGGCATAACTCAACTATACAGTGAATGAGAAGGAGTTGTTAATAGTGGTTCATGCAATCAAAAAATTTAGAAACTACATTATAGGGTATTATGTATTCATACATACTGACCATACAACAATAAAGTATCTAATGAAAAAACCAATAGATGGTGGCAGGCCTGTGAGGTGGTTACTTCTACTTCAATAATTTGAGATTACTATTGTGGACAAGCCAAGAAAAGCCAATGTAGTAGCAGATTTTCTCTCTATATTGCCAACCAAATTAGAAGATGTTGTAGATGATTCATTCCTAGATGAGAACCTATTTTCTCTTTCTCTGTATACACCTTGGTATGCATAAATAGCCAACTATATGGTAGCGGGGAAAACACCGCCACATCTCTCACAAAGGGAGAAGAGGAAATTAGTTTAGAAGATTTTTCCTTACTCCTGGATAGTTGGATATTTATTCTACATAGATCTTGACAACATAAAGAGAAGATGCATCAAAGAAGATGAAGTATATGATATCCTCGGAGCATGCCATGATGAACCTTGTGGGGGAGACTTTGCAACAAAGAGGACAGCTCTTAAGATTTTGAACACTAGCTATTATTGTCCAACACTTCATAAAGATACAATTAATTACACCAGGAGTTGTGATAGATGTCAGAGAATGGGAAGGCCAACAAAAATGGATGAGATGCCATTACAACCACAACTAGTAATAACTCCATTTGATAAATGAGGAATTTTTTTTTTGGTCCCATCTCCCCAACATCAAATAACAAAGAATATATAATGCTTTCCACATATTACCTTACCAAATGGGTGGAGGTTAAAGATTTGCAGTTTGCAAGAGATGGGAATGTGGCCAAATTTATCTATGAAGATATATTCACAAGAAATGGTGTTCCTAAAGAGATTTTCATGGACTAGGGGCCACAGTTTACATCAAATTTGATCACAAAACTAGTGCAAGAATATGGGATTAGACATAAATAGTCTACACCCTACCACCCTCAAGAAAATGGAAAAGTGGAGTTCACTAATAGAGAAATTGAAAATATCCTCACAAAAATAGTGCAGCTCCATAAGAAGGACTGGGAAGCCAGGTTACTTGAAGTGGTTTGGGCTTATAGGACAACTTGGAAGACAATAATAGGTTTTACAGCTTATGAATTGGTGTATGGTAAAAAGGTAGTACTTCCAATAGAATTTGAATACAAGACTTTGAGGACAACAGTCAAATTTGGCATGGACTTATCAATAGAACAAAAAGGGAGGTCACATAACCTCAATGCATTAGATTAAATAAGAATGGAATCCATACACCATACTAAAATCACCCAAAAATAAAGGATGCATTAGCATGACTAGTTTATTAAAACCAAATAATTTAGTGCAGCTAATTATCATTGGCCTTTACTATATGTTTCAAGGTACAAATATTACAAAGGGAAACTATAGACTAGATGGCTTGGGCCATATGAGATAAAAATAGTCTTTCCAAATGGAGCAGTTTAGTTATAAACAATTGATGATGTATGGTTTTCATTGTTAGTTAATGGCCATGGGTTGAAGCTCTACAAATGGCCATTACAGAAGGATGACTTTATTTTATCACTATAGTATCAATTTGAGCAACAAATACAAAATTCATTGATAGCATCAAGCAGTTCTTCAAAAATATGTGGACGAGTAACACAACTCACCCACTAACATTTCATAAGTATAATTCTATCACACATATCACATGCACACTGCATAGGTGTCATTCAACAATATTTTTTTGTTCTAGTAGTAAACACAACAGGAACTTGTAGCATCACACCCCTAGGCAACAAAAAATACAAGGGACCTATTACTACATGAGCCCGTTACACTTACCTATTAGTCATTTCATATACACCCATATTAATTGCATAATCTGTCACTTAAATACATATCCATCTGCACATGTAGCCATACACCTTACATTTTATTGCATGCAACTTATTTATTTCCTAAGCACATATCCATCATACCACCTTTTTCGATTCCACCATACCATGCAATAAATTTCACCTCCCCCATCATGTACTTTTCATAGCCTTTTTCATCCATCATTCCAATGTCATTTCCACGTGCCACACATATACTACCTTCAATTTCAAGCCATCACTACACGAAGTTCATAGCATTCACGGTAAGTCATTTCAAATCAATTTGTAGGCTACATTCAACTCCTTCAAAGGAGTTACATTTCATTTCAAACAATGCATATAGGTACACTATGCATCAACTATCATAATTATCATTGAAGATTAATTATTTTATGCATATTTATCGTTCATTTATGCATGTCAAATACCATGTTTAATTTTACACTACTTTTAATTTATAGCTCTACCCAATCCATACACATTAAGTGAGGACACTTAGAAACTTTAGTTGGGGAGAGGAGTATTCCCAAGATTATTCTTTAGCTTTTTTATTTTCAAAAACATTTTGCAAAACTTTTTGTCATTTCATTTTCCACTATTTTCAAGAAAAAAAGAATTTAGAGGAGAGAAAGAAGTGCTAAGAAATAGAATTAAGAAGTGCATTTAAATGATATAACATACAACATAGTAGAAGTAGTATAATTGGGGTGTTAGAGAGAAAAAAATAGAGCACAATAGAGCATAGTGAGTGACTGTGGATTGTTGAAGCATTGCAATGGGTGGTGGCATTGTGAGACCAACAACACACAATTTTCTACTGGAAGATAGAAAATGCTTGTCTATCTTCCAATAGGTTGGCTGACTAGATTATTTCCTGAGACTTACAAAATTTAACAAAGTGATGACCCAACCATTTTTTAGAACACTACAAAATGATGAGGTAATTTTTAGGGAGTTGAGGGTAGATGCATCAAACCATTTATATCTGAAGTGTTTGGTCTTCTAAGAGTGGGAGATGAGTTTTCAATGAGAGAATATGCAATTGTAGTAAGGAATAAATTCTCCTTTCCAAGAGAAAATCTGTACTCTTTCTCACAAGGTACCAAACACTTGGCTTTTCCTTGGTTTTGGGCTTCAATAGCTTCTCACATAATTAGATACTTTACATGTGATGGAAGACAACCATTATTGTATACAGTCCATTTTAAATTGTTAAGTCATTTACACCATGGTAGACATGTGAATGTTCTTAAATTTTTGTATAAATTGCTAAAAATAATGTCTTCTGAGTATAAAAGAGAAAAAAACTAGTCATCATTATCTCATTTTTGTTTAGTCACATTACTAGTAAAGAGGAGCCTTAGGTTTCAATTCCCAAATTTGTCATGGGAAGATTTTCTCAATTGCAATAATATCAACAATATTCTTGAATTTCCTAATGAAGAAAACAAGGGCTAGGAATAAAGAGTATTAGAGCCTAATGTGGCTACTCCTGAGGGATAAATTACCTCTAGTTCCCCTACTATAAAACCTACATGCGGCATGGGGGAACCAAAAGAGAAAGGTTTGCAAGAAACACAACTTGTAGTCCCTACTAAGCAGCCTACAACAAAAAGCAATCAGGAAACCCCTGTTTCTAAGAGGCTGCCAAAAGGTAAAAAGAGAAAGAGTGAAGCTTCTTCTTCTGCACCTAAAAGGTGGCAGAAGAAGCCCACATAATCTAGGAGGTAGTCACATCATCTCAAGAAGAAGGGGCCAATGAGAGGCACAAGAAAAAACCAAAAAGAGGATGTTATTATGATAGAGATAGATTTAGTTTCAAAGGGGAATTCCAACAACCATTATATTTTTCTACCACTTTTGAATCAGATTCAAAAGACATCTTTGTAGCTAAAAAGATAAGGAAAAGATCTCCAAAAATTCTTATTTGAAAGGGGGTATGAATATACAAGTGAAATGGGAGAGGAACAATTTTTAGAAAAATATGAGGAGCTTTTCATTGAACAAAATAATACTAATAAAGAGTTGCAAGAAGAATTACAGAGGATAAAATAGTTGGAGGAATTGTTGAAAACGTACTAGTAGAAGAATAGTGAACAAGATGTTAGGATAAAAGAATTGGAAGAAATAATCCAAAAGTTTGAGCATGGGTTGAAACTAGAGAAATTGGCATAGCTGTCCATGGTAGAAACAAAAGGAAGAGATCCAATACCCTAGAGCTCAATTGGACCAATTAAAATCCCCATTGCATCAACTATTATGTCCCTAGGTATTGAGCTATGGAAAAAAAACACAAGAATTCTCCTAGAAAGAGAAAGAATGGGAAAGGGAGAGAGATGAAATGGTATCTAACCACACCAGGGCACTAGAAAAGCAAGAAATAGAAGTGAAAAAGTTGAATGTAAAGATTGAAAAAATGGCAGGAAAAACAACACAACTACTGAAGTATATGCCACTTGCTAGAGTTTACGCTTTGTTCTTGCAAGAGAAATTTTAATGTTTTCAATTTAGCCAATTGATTAGTGATCTACCTATTGCAATGAATAGGAAATTATTGTTTTTAGATACTTTTTACAACTCCACACCAAATATGTAGGATCAACTATGCAAGTTTTGTCTACACAATTTTATTCTTTTAGATGAAACTGCTTGGAATCCATTGATGTTTGTAGGAGATATCCAAATAAGAGCTTTGGCCTCTTATGTTAGGAATGGGAATCAAATGGGGATAATTATACAATAATATCATGAAAAATAAATATCTATTATGTTATAGTTCAGGAAGTAGTCACTGGATCCAAATGCAATAATAGAGTAGTGGATAGATCTCTTGGATCATAGGGGAGTTGAAAAGAAGATAATGGATTGCAGAAAATAGGATTATAAAAGGATGAAGGAATTAGCAACAGGGACCATCAATGAAGCCTTTAAATTCATTCAAAAAATATGGAAATATCTTTCACCAAAGTTGAAAAGAAAGGAGCTACTCTCTATTTATAACTATATAGCCACAATTCACAGGTCTCACAAGTATATAGATATTGCAATGAACAATGGCGTTACCCGGTTTCCACTTGTCTTCCATCCTCCTATCCTCTTATTTCATGTACCACATTGGATAGGGATTAAATGAGGGGAAGAAGAATTAGAATAAAATAAGAGATTGGTTAAGCTCTCAAACCAAAAAGGTTGTTACCTGAAGCAGAGCAAAGGAGTTGACACTGTGGTTGATTTCAGAGAGATGGCTCTGAAATATAACCTCTAGCCTTAAAAGTTTGCTTGAGGACAAGCAAATATCTTAGTTGGGGGGAGCTGATGGAATTAATTTATGGCTAGTTTTCCTTCATTATTTTATTATTCTATCATTTCAATCTTCCAAGTTTCACAGACATTCCTAAGACTTCATGCATCTTTTATATACATTTCCTACAATTTGACAGTCTTAAGTATGTGGAAATACAAATTGTTGGTGTGAATTAATGTCTTGTACCTGGCTAATTCACTCACTAGGTAATTAGGGGACATATTCACATGTTAATTTTACTTAGGATATAAGATTCTTTCTAGAAGTGTTAGTCGGCTTTTCTAGAACTTATCTTATCTAGCTAGTAATGCTTGATTCCTAGGTAGTTAGTTTGTTAGTTATCTCATGTAATAGGATTAAGACACTTGTCATGATCTTGTCTTATCCTATCTCTCTACTTTTCCTTTATAAGCAAGGAGTTTCATGTACATTTACAATTCAAGTATATTCAACCATTATTCAATCTTGCATTGTTGAAGCAAGCTTTCTTTCCATTCTCTCTCTTGTAGAAGTTGTTTTGGTCTAGCGATTGTTCCTAGGGGTGTTGGGGAGTCACCATTTACTCCCACATGGTATCAAAGCTCCAATGTTGCAGATTCCTTCCCAAAT
>VDFB02139330.1:0-12271 GCA_007258455.2 Sequoia sempervirens | reverse complement strand
TTTATAACTTATTTTATGCATGCATTCATTTTTGTTTAGTGTGCTAGGTTTGCTTTTTCACCTATGTTTCTGTAATTTTGCATTATCTCCTTATGCAATCATTGGGTATTGTAATAAACGAACTGATATAAAGTTCCATTAAGGGGGGTTATTGCATCCATATTTCATTTTGGTGACAACTCGCATGAGTTTGTCTGGTTTCCTGTTGTCTCTTTTTAGCTTATTTCTTGCTTAGCTAGACACATCGTTGGTTGTTTCGGTTCACACTTCACATTGGGATTTTATGGTTCTTGATCCTCATTGGTTCAGATCTTTTCCATTTGAAGGCCATGTTTTTATGGTGAATGTTCCAGAATCTTGATGGTACTCGTCCTATGGGCAGTTTTAGTTTCAGTTTAGCATTGGCTTCGAGATACAACTTCCATATTTGTCATCATTATGGGTCCATTCATCCTTTCATCTACTGTTGCTTACAGATTCCAGAGTTGATCTAGTATGTGAGTTTACAGTGTTCCTTGGCATCGGGTCTGCTGTTGCATTTGTGATTCTGATTGGTATTTTGCAAATAGAACTATCTTTCCTTGCTTGCCGGATTTGGGGTTCCAATGTTGCTTCATCAGAGTTCTTCCAGTGATTCTTTGCAGCAGTTCATCTCACTGAGGGGGGTTTCTCTCTCTTTGCATTTGTACATGAGTACCTGATCGCCTTGTTGCCGTGACTCATATTTTCATAATTTTCTTCTCCTCCCTATTGCACTTATGGAGGTGTTAGTGTAATTAATATTTAATTACGCTTGCATAAGTTTACTTAGGCATTATTTAATTCCTAGGTTATAGGATCTTATCTTTATCTTTCGAGCTATCTTGTTGCTCAAGATAAGATTAGGTTGTTGCATCTTTGCTTTTATAAAGCAAATTATCTCTTGTAATTAATGGTCTTTTCGAATATATCAAATTGCATGTTTTTATGCAAATCTCTGCTTTTTCTGTTTTCCTCTTTGTGGAAGGTATTTTTTGGTTTGCAATCAGATCTTGGGTTTCTAACACTTTTCCTTTCTTTGATGGTGTATGTATGCAATCTGGTTATGGCTTCATACATCATCCATAAGTGTGTTTTGTTGTGCTTATATTGGTTTTGCAATAGGATCTTGATCTTGGGGGCTTGGCCACCCTCTTGATCGTTGTCATCCTATCTTACTAGAATTTGTACATTCAAAACCCTCTTGATTGCGTGGTTGGCTACTTTAGTGTGAGTTTGAAGCAATTTCATCCTCTCACTAAAGTGGGGGCTAAATGTATTGTAGTAAAATCCATACCCTTGCATTTTGACACTTTTTTGGGCTCACCTTGCTTGATTTATGCTTCTTTATGGCTTAATTGGTCCTATTTTGTGTCCAAAAGACCTATCAATGGCATCTTTTTCTGGATAAGCCCGACATTCTCCAATGCATAAATGATAATTCAATGACTCCATCAGTGTGTCCCTGATTTTTGGGTCTAGACTAAAATACCACCTAGGGCGTCTTTGTCCCCCAAGGCTCTTGGGACCCTAATTTTGAGATATCTTGATTGGGACCCTTCTTGGTGTTTGTGCCCCAAGTTTTTAGGACTTGGGACTAAGATGCAACCTATTGCATCTTAGTCCTCCTTGAGTTATTTTTGGGATTTAATTTCAAATTCTGGTGGGATTTAGCCTCCTTTATTTAATGAATTCATATGTCATCTTGTTGTGTTGTGATTTCGAGATATTAACCATGAATAAGTATAAATACAAGGTTCTCTTTCTCATTTTCTCATAACAAGATAACAAGCATTCAACTATTCATTCCTAAGGCAAGTTTATGCATTCAAGAGCATTTCATCAAGCATTTGGAGCCATCATCAAGATTCAAGTATCATGTCAAAGGTTTAGTGCACCCATTCATGTTGTTGAGCCAAGATTTTAAATATGGCATTGAAGATATATTTGCAACCATTGTTCATATCATATTCAAGGATCCAAGATCTACATTATTCATGACCACTACATGGTAGATTATATATTTTCTTCACAAGACATCATAGAAGGTGATATCATTTGCATATTTCATGTTTTATGCTTCATTTCATTTCATCATTTGGTTTAATTACCTACAAGGGGTTTGACCAAAGAAAACCCCATTCACTAACAAACAAGATTTTTAACCATCTTGCATATTTTTTTTGTTGTAGATCTAGGTTGAAGTCTTGAAGATCACTTGGAGTGCAAAATTTCAAAAGTTGCAAAGTTGCATTACAAAGTTGCCATCTTCACAGAAACTCACCTACAAGCTGAATCTGAAAGTTTCAAAACTTGAGATCAGAAGAGAAGCAAGTAGAGATCTTAGAGTTTAGGATCCTATTCAAAGTTTTCAAAAAATTAGAATGGGAATAATACACCACCTTGGGAATCTTATTCCTCCACAGGGTATTTTTTAGATATTTTTCAGGATTATGTTCTGACATCCGAAGACTCTCCCCACCTACCCCAAAAAATAGTAGTGGGACTAATACGCCACTTTGGGCATCTTAGTCCTCCATAGCACTTTTTGGCAGCTTCTTTTCATTTCCATAGTCCTCATTGCACCTCCAAACTTTCTAGGTACACATACCCTAACTTGGTGTAGCTTAATTTCATCATTTTATCTCATTATTTAGCTTGTATTGCTTGATTTTGTGAGTTGAATGTTCATTTTTATTTTCAAAGCTTTTTCTTGGTGGTGAACCCCTTAGAACTCAAAGAATCCCCTCCTAGGTCCTCCTCATTGTGAATTGACTCACCTTGTGAGATTGTTAGTCAATCTAATTAGGGATCCCAGGACATTATTGAATGATTCGGTTGGAGAAAGAGTTATATCTCAAGGTATCCATTTTTACACGTATCAGTGATGATGCTCGTACCCACTTTCATCATTGATTTGTGGACTTCCATGTTTCAGGTGTACATCTCTATTGTAGTCAATTAATTTGCTTGAGTCTGTGATAGTTGGGAATGTCTTGCCTTTGAGATCCATTCCTGAGGACATTGTTGTTTGTAACATGGAGTAACATGTGGGTGATCATGGCTCCTTTTCTAGGGCTTTTGGAGACCTGAAAGGTATTGTTACAAAAGTCATTCATAGAGGTGTTTGAAGTTGCAGCCTATTGGGAGCTTCCGGCTAAGGTCGTAGGGTTTCCATTTTTCTCATGATTATTCTTGTTGGGTGTTCAAAATTCACTATTTTTTAAATCTTGCTACAAAACATTTATCTCACATTGGTGGTGTGATGCGGTTTCTTGTTATTCATATAGCCTTTTACTCCCCTCGTTAGTGTGAGAAAAGGCTCGAATGGCCATGAAATGTTTCTCACGTGTAGTGATTGGTGGTCTATATGTTACCGACTCTTGAATCTAATCTCTAGGATCAGTTGAGTTTTCTTTGTGTTTGCATGGAGAACAAGAAATGGGCCCCACTAATTTTTGCACCAAATCAGGTTTTTTAACCTTATATAATTCTTGTTTAGAGGTTTTTATAACTAACTTTGAAAATTTTGAAGAATTGTCAGTTATAATGGTTTCTTTGGAGAAAGGGAACTGTAGGCAATGGATTGGTTTTATTATCACTCATCTTAGCGAGCATAATCTATTGTCATATTTGTATAATGAATTTCCTATTCCAAGGACATGTTGTGGGTATATTATTTGGAAAGGATATAGGGCTAAAGTCTTTAGAGTTATTTTTGAGCATATAAATGATGACCTTTTGG
This sequence comes from Sequoia sempervirens, assembly GCA_007258455.2. NCBI lineage: Eukaryota > Viridiplantae > Streptophyta > Pinopsida > Cupressales > Cupressaceae > Sequoia > Sequoia sempervirens. The sequence goes on along the minus strand of VDFB02139330.1, from coordinate 8,508 downwards.
AATCACTTATTCATTTTGAGTGCCCTTATGTTCTTTGGAATTACATTTGAGAATCATATGGAGATCATGATACTCCACAATCTCTCAATGATCCTCTTTCCAATACCAATGTGCCCCTTTATTCTTCAGAGAAGATAAACCTTGCTTGTAATCCTTTAGAGGTTTTCAAGACTTCAGATGAGGATGTAGTTGCTTCAGAGGTTCTTGATTCTTTGTCAAAGATAGTTGATCCACCTTCATTAAGTACTTCCACCATTCCTGAGCAATAGGATTATCATAAATTATGTATGTGCAGAATCATCATAGAAAAAACATGCCCTTAAGTGGCAAAAAATTCAAAAAAATCAGAGTTAGGCAACTTGACGTAAAAATTTGAATAAGTAATCTATATTATTTCAAAAATATGTAAGAATAGAATCTGTAGAAAATTGAATGTAGTTTCTAAACTACAAGGTTTATTTTAAAAAAATCTATTTGGTGAAAATTTGAAATTTCAATGCAATAGTACTTAAATTTCAAAAAAATAAGTAGGTGTCTATCTAACCACCCTAACCACAATAAAAAGATAATATTTTTTATAATATTTTAGATATAAGTAGAGGACTCATATCCCAATGTGATGCATTTTTTTTTCCAAGTAAATAATTAATTATGAATTTTTATTACAACTTTTAAAAAATATAAAAATTTGTATGTCTAACCAATTTAACTTGGTCAAAACTTCATGAAATTTATTTTTTCATTTTTTAATCATATAGTATGTGAAGTATAGAATGTGATACATGTTTTAGATTCAAAAATGTGATACCATTTGAAAGCTATAGATGTTTTTCAATCACCTATCAATTAGGACTTTAGTTGTAATTCAAATAGAAAATGAATAATAATTATTTATTAAATTCAAAGTAAAGAATAATTTATATTGGTGGAAAGCTAATAATCTCCTTTAAAAACCCTTTTCATTTCATCAATTTTGGGTAAAAAAAAAGTTGTCAACCACATACCCTACACATACCCATCATATTGCCACTTTTTGGCCCATCATCATCCTGCACATGTTATCTTCTTGATTGGGATTCCTATTTGTTGAACATTGGTTCATTGTTCATGGAATCTCACATTTCAGACTTGGAAGACACATTTCAAGGATTATTTTTCCTATTTGATGATAGTTGTGGTACAACTATTGTTACTCCATCTCTGTCTTTGGAGAATGTCCAAAATTAGTTTCTAATGGTATCTTGTTTGTGACTTTTTGTTGTGATTGGGCATGTTCCTGATTGGTTTGTCACATAATCTTCCAAGGTCTTGGCAACACATGGGAAGATTTCAGAGAAACTATCATCCTACATTTGGATTTCACTTGCTAATTACTGTGGACACGAAAATTGTAACCCTTCTAGTGGACTTTGACTTGATTTTTCCTAGATTTAATTTCATAATGTGGCCAACACATTCACATTAGGTCTTGGACCCTTGTGAATCATTAAGACTTCTAGGTTATCTTGTAAAGGTGTTGTAAAGTGTTGTAACCCACTTTCACACTTTTCTAGGACCCTTTCATTATTATTCACGTAAATAACTCCTTTTTATCACTTACCAAGTCTTATTTCAAAGTGTTGTAACCCACTGTCACGCTTTTCTAGACTTTTCATCACTAATTCAACCCATTCTCATGTTTAAATGACCCCTTAATGCACTTTTTGGTCATTTTTAAGTGTGTTTTATAGGTTATTCTCATTGGAAAACATTTAATGCCCCATAATTCCCAACACCCACTTAATTTTCTTAAGTGGGACTAAGTCACCAATAAGGGCGACTTAGTTCTTTTTGGTGCAAAACTTGAAATTATTTCAATTTTCTAGTGGGATTTTGTCCTCTAACCCTTGAGGTTGGCCTGTGATGTGTTATTTTTAGGAAATTTAGTAAGAAAAAGTATAAATAAGGGTGTTTTCCTCTCATTTCAACCCCCATTCCATTCAGTCATCTACTAATTCATCAAGCATTAAAGCATTCATTCACAAGTATTCAAGAATTCTAAGCATAATCAAGTCATCCATTGGAGCACTTCATTGCATATCTTCATATTTACACATCAATGGTTTGGTAAGTTTATGACATTATATTTTGTTTATTTATCATTCTCTTTATATTTTATTTCTTTATCAAGGGTTTGATTACCAAAGTGGGATTTGACCAAGGCAAATTCCTATACTCTGACCCTTAACCATTTTTCCCTCTTTGCATGTGTGTTTGTAGACTTTGTAGGGAGATTTGTCAAAGAAATAGGTGTTGAAAAGTGGTCAAGAATTTTTCAAAGTCATTCAATTCAACATAACCCTAATTCAAGCTTGGAGACCCTTTTTATCTTGTTTTCTACAGAATCAAGTGTAGACACCTGTTAGAAAAGCAAGTGTAGACCTGAGGCTACAAGATTCTATCCTGAAATTCCTAAAATATGTAGGTGGACTAAGTCACCACTATTGGCAGATTAGTCCCACTTCCAGGCCTGAAAAGTGGTTTTTGCATTTTTGGATAACCATTTGGCAGATTCATCTTTTGACAAGTTTTCCCAAAACTGGGACTAAGTCGACCAACCTAGTGTAAGTGTCCCAATCAACATTTTCAGTAATTTTTTTAGGATTCTAGAATCTCCCAGCATCAAGTTTCAGATTCCAGGTGCACCTCTCTGATTTTGTTCAGTTATTTCATCATTTAGTTGCATTTTTAGGTGTTTTTGCATATCATAGTGTGTTTTCTAGCACTTTGCATTTCTTAGGTTTAGCATTGAATTAAATCATTTTCTTTTCAGATCAGTGCATTATTACATTTTAATTAGACATAATACATCTCATTTACATTAATGGTATGTGCAGGATCTTCATGGAAAAATCAGGCCCTTAAGTGGCAAAAAATTCAAAAAAATGAGAGTTAGGAAACTTGACATAAAAAATTGAATAAGTTATCTATATTATTTCAAAAAATATGTAAGAATAGAATTTGTAGAAAATTTAATGTAGTTTCTAAACTACTAGGTTTATTTTAAGAAAAAAAATCTATTTGGTGAAAATTTGAAATTTCAATGCAGTAGTACTTAAATTTCAGGGAAAAAATAAGAAGTAGGTGCTTGTCTAACCACCCTAACCACAATAAAATGATAATACAAATTGAATCTAGTTTCTAAACTACTAGTTTTATTTAATTAAAAAAATCTATTTGGTGAAAATTTGAAATTTCAATGCAGAGTACTTAAATTTCAGGGAAACAATAAGTATGTACCTATCTAACCACCCTAACCACAATAAAATGATAATATTTTTTTATAATATTTTAGATATAAGTAGATGACTGTGATCCCAATGTGATGCATATTTTTGTAAGTTTTTTCCAAGTAAATAATTAATTATGATTTTTAATTACAAATTTTGAGAAATATAAAAAACTGTGATGTCCGACCAATCTTTAACTTGGTCAAAACTTCATGATTTTTTTTTAATCCTATATTATATGAAGCATAGAATGTGATGCATGCTTTGATTCAAAAAATATGATACCATTTGAAAGTTATAGATGTTTTTCAATCAACCTATCAATCAAGACTTTTAGTCATAATTCAAATAGAAAATTAATAATAATTATTTATTATTAAATTCAAAGTAAAGCATAATTTATATTGGTGGAAAGCTGAGAATCTCCTTTAAAAACCATTTTTTTTTCATCAATTTTGGGTAAAGAAATGTTGTTAGCCATATACCCTACACATACCCATCATATTGCCACTTTTTTGGCCCATCATGATCCTGCACATACCCTTAACTTTGAGTGTAGAAATTTTCATTTTGGACCCCATTTATTTCTCCTTTTAGGTGAAAAAATCTAGAAGGAGAAAAAGCAGTGTGGGCAATCCAAAATCACTATCCACAATTACTATCTAGAATGGGAATGCTTCTTTCATTTGTCCTTGGTTTATCTTCTTCCCAAAGGGAGAAATGTTATTTGTAGGCATTGGACTATGTTTTTCCTTCAAGCACTTACCATTTTTTTAGGACATTATTCATTATATGGGGGCTATGTAGTCTCCTTCTATCCTTCCTATGGGAGGATCATTGATTGTATATACATAATGTATTTAGTCCTTGGGAGGTGTTATTGAGTCTTTCATCCATGCCTCTCATTTTTCTTTTCTCTCTTTTGGAGAGGAGTTTTTTCCTACAGGGTTTTCTTCTTTTCTCTAGTTGTGAGAGATTGCATTGCATAGTAGTTGTGCATGGGTACATAACATGGCCTTGTAGTTGGGACCCATCTCACATTTCATTTTGCATAATAATCTCCCTAAGTTGCACTTAAGGGGGGTGTTATAGTAAATAGGATATTTACATGCTTAAGTTTACTTAGGCATAATGCATTAGTGCATTTACTTAATTGGTAGTTGTTGTCGGTTACATTTTTATTGGCTTTCCCCTTGCCTTTATAAGTAAGGCCATTGTACATTATTCTTCATATCAATCATTGTTCACTCATTGGTGAAAGAGATTTTCTTAGTCTCGTATTTGTGAATGTTTATATTGTAGATTGTGCTCTTGGGAGGTGAATTTACACCAACAAAGACTACAATGAATATAATAAAATAAGATAATCACTATTATTCTTGTTAGCCTTTTATTCCTATTAGCTCCATCAGGTGAAAGAAGGAAGTTTTAATAGTAGTCTAACATCCACCCTACTTTAATGTAGAAGAATAAAAGTCTCTTGGAGCTTTTCAAAATATTTTATCAATATGGAAGAGTGGGTAATAGCCTTGGGTGGATATCTTTCATGCTCTACAATTGAGAATACTATTATCAACACCTCCTAATTCTATTTAGACATCCACATGGTGTGAAATTTCATCTTATAGTGTCATTGGGTAGGGTTTAAAAGCTTCAAACTCCTAGACCATGTGTATGACAACTTATTTCCAAATGTAAGGAAAGCTAAGGTAGTGAAAAAAAATTGTACACTAATCTTGAGAGGAGGATAATGTAAAATTTATAGATCTTTACAAGAGTTACATACACTTATACAAATAAATATAAATATCGTGCATACCACAACATAGTGATTTACGTGGGGAAAACCCTTTTGAGAGAAAAATCCCACACTCAAAAAGTTGCACAATATATTATTCAAAAATCACAGAGATTATAATATAGTTACAAAGAAAGCTTCTCAAGGAGTATCACCAAATAGAGATCCAGAGGTAACACGACTGCTATCAGACTCTCATAATGCACTATACACAATCATAATAGAACACCCTCATAAAATAGGGTTTCCTTCTAAGGAAAGTTAACCCAACAAAATATTGATCGTTATATCTAAGACCTAATTATGAATGGTCTAGATTTATAATAATAAAATATAAATAAAATTTAGCTTTTGGTGGCACTGCCCTTGAACTTTTTCCAAGGTGTGTAGCCCCTAGACCCCTCACTAGGGGGATGATCCCCCCAAACCCTTCACAAGGGGGGTCACATCAACAATACCTTATGTAATTGCAAGGCTGAGATGTATATTTTCCCAACAAATCTCGCACTTTTCAAACACCTTGCAAGAGCAACAAGAGGGTGTATAAACATCATCTCTTAATTGCTAGGGGCTAAAAAGGCCCATAGTTTATGAACACCATCTGAAATTTTTGTGCTCACATGCTTAGTTAAAGAATCAACAACATTCATCAAAGTCTCTACCTTAACCAACTTCACCATACCAACTTCGACCATATCTCTAAAAAAAATGATATTGTACATCAATGTGCTTGGTCATTGCATGAAATGTTGGGTTCCTAGGTAGACACATCATACTCTGACTATCATAATAAATTTTCACTACAAATTTTTTTATTCCAATATCTAAACATAGTCTCTTAAGCCAAATGACATCTTTACAGGCATGAGTAGCTTCCATATACTTAGCTTCAGTAGTGGAAAAAGAAACCATAGCTTGTTGCTTACTCATCCAAATAATTGCATCACCAAATAAAGTAAAAAAATAAGTGTTGGTGGATCATCTATTATCAACATCACTTTCCCAATCTGAATCCACATAACCATGAATATAAAGGGAAATCTCATCTTCAGTCAAATTGCTATGATAACACAAGGAATACTTTAAGATACCATGCAAATATCTGAATACTCTTTTAATTGCATCCTAATGAACTCTACCAGGATTAGACATATATCTGGAAAGAACTCCTAGTGCTTGGGAAATGTCTGGTCTAGTACAAACCATAGAATACATCAAACTTCCAACTACATTCTAATAAGGAACTTTGCATCTATCTTCCATATCTGATGGGGATGTTGGACAATATAAAATAGATAACTTTGTTCTAGATGAAACAGGAACACACAATGGTCTACAATCCTGCATATCAAACCTCTGTAAAATTGAATTGACATACTTACTTTGGTCAAGCCATAGCTTTTTGTTCACTTTATCTCTTTTAATTTCCATCCCAAGAATGTGTCTAGCTATACCAAGGTCTTTAATTTCAAATTTAGCATCAAGTTGAGATTTCAATTCTAAAATCACACATTTCTCTTTACCAATAAATAACATAGCATCAACATATAATGTAATAAACAAGAAACAATTTCCATCAATTTTATAATAAACACAATCATCTGATTTAGAATGCTCAAATCCCAAAATCGACACATATGTATTAGATTTATGGTACCATATATGAGTACTCTATTTTAGGCTATACAAAGATTTCTTCAATTTTCAAACCAATTTAATTTTACCTTTCACCATGTAGTGCTTTGACTGCACATCATATAAATATCCCCCTCCAAGTTACCATGAAGGAAAGCAATTTTCACATCCATTTTCTCAACCTCTAAATCATAAGTAGCAACAATAGAAAGAATAAATATAATTGATGTAATTTTTGTAATAGGAGAAAATATCTTACCATAATCATCACCCTCAACTTGAGAGTAACCTTCCACAACCAACCTTGCTTTGTACTTTTCAATGCCTCCATTTGAACGAGTCCTTTTTTTGAACACCCATTTGCAACCAACTGGTTTTCTTCCCTTATGAAATGGTACAAGGTCTCATGTTTCATTCCTTTTCAAAGCTACCATTTCTTCATCCATATATATCTTCTAGGATTCTGCATTATTCATACCTAATGCCTCTTCTACTAATCTAGTTTCATCCATCAGAGTATTCAAAGAAAAAATACATCTCCAATCATCAAGTGAATACCTTTCAAGTGGTTGTCTATGCCTTGTATCTAGACCTATGAACAAGCTAAGTTGTCAGTTCTTCCACCTCTTCTAAAGATTCAAAACTAGATGAGCTCTCCTCAACTTCTTGTCTATCTATGGATCTCAATTCAAATTTCTTAGGTGTAGAAGGAAATTGAATCTCATCTTCTTGTTTACTTTGTTCTAGCTGCAATGTAGTAGAAAAAGGATTAGTTTCTCTAAAAACAACACTTCTACTATATATTAACCTTTGTACAATAGGATCCCAAATCTTGTATCCTTTCACACCATAACTATATCCAATGAAGATACATTTCACAATCTTTTTATCCAATTTTTTTTGCTTCTCCTTTGGCCCATGTGCATATACCTCACAACTAAAAACTCTAAGATGTCTTAATGAAGGCTTGTGGCCTAACCATGACTCTATAGACATCTTATCAACAAGAGTTGATGTAGGAGACCTATTAATCATGTAACATGCAATAGCAATAGCTTCAACCTAAAACCCTTGTTCTAGACAAGCACCACTCAACATACTCCTAACCTTCACCATTAGTTTCCTATCCATTCTTTCTGTAACTCCATTCTACTATGGAGAATACAAAGTTATCTTTTTTCTATGAATACCACAAAATTTATAAAATCTATCAAAATCATTAGAGAAAAAATCACTGCCATTATCAATCCTCAAACATTTTATTTTCTTTCTAGTCTACAACTCAACCATTTCTTTAAATTCTTTAAATTGACTGAAAAACTTCATATTTAATCTTTAGAAAAATACACTCATGTCCTTCTACTATAATCATCAATAAATGAAACGTAATATGTGGATTCACCAATTGAATGAACATCTACAAGACCAAACAAATTAGAATGAATAAGATTCAATACACCACAAGATTTATGAAAACTTGAGTAAAAATAAATGTGGTTTTGTTTTCTATAAATGCAATGCTCACAAAAATCAAATTCAAGATTACAAACAGACAACCCTTCAACAAGGTTTTTATTTTTCAAGGTCCTTAGACCCTTTTCTCCAATATGGCCAAGTCTTTGGTGCCATAACATAGTTTTATCTATAGGTAACTTTGATTAAGAAGAAAGAGAACCCTTGGGTACCTAGAAGCCATGACCATCTATGGAAGATGAAACCCTCACCTCCACTACAAACTTGCTTTTCATAGAAGTACTATTGCACTCAACAGTGCATGCATCGATCTTATACAATGTGTCATATCTA
>VDFB02139329.1:0-17326 GCA_007258455.2 Sequoia sempervirens | reverse complement strand
TCTCAAGCTCCTCTCTCTCCCAACTCTCTCTCCCACCCTCTCACACCCACTCCAACCCTATCTCCTACTCACCCACTCTCTCCAACCCTGTCTCCCACACTCTCCCTCCCTATCTCCTACTATGCCACTCTCTCCCATGCTCTACCACCCTAAACCCTATCCCACTCCCACCCTCTCTCCCATAAGCATACATACATGAAACACCAGTATACATATACATACAAACATACAAACATATCAAAGAAAATTCAATAAAGTGACATTTAACTAAAGGAAGACATAATGCGAGCGTGTTATTTGTTGCTAGTAATGCTCCTTGAAGAGGGAAAATGTCAAATGCAAAATAATGTGAGCATTATAACGCCAATGATATTTTGCATTGGAAATCCTCGAGCCTTAGCTTTGGTATTTTCCTTGGAATACCAACCCAAAGGCTTGGAGGGCATTCCCAAAGACTAGAGACGTGTTTTTTCCAAATTCAACAAATTTTCACATAATCGAGTTCGTGCTCACCATCAAGATTGCATTTGGTTCAATATCAAGAAAATCGAACACATGGGTAATGTTAGGTTCTTTATTAGCTTTCCAAGATGTAATTTTTTCACTTTCTAACAATGTTAAGCCTTTCATCTATAATTTCTTTTGTTTGTATGTCCATTTTTCTTCAAAAAAGTAGTATTTTGTATTTTTTGCTTATAAATTAACCGCTCATCAAAATTTGAAATAAATTACATTTTTAGAAACTAGACTCCATTCTACAATTTAAAAAAATAAAATTTAAAAAAAATCTATTAGTTTCAAAAAAATTAGGGGAGCACGGCCAAAATTCTACTTTTTAGGAAGTGCCCACTTAGAAAATTAATAAAAAATCAAATATTCATTAAAAAATTATCAGAAAAAATCCAGTCCCTACTACATACTATTATCTAACTTTTGACTGGAGTGATTTTAAAAATACTACAAAAATTTTTACCGTGCTCGGGTCACACAAGAGTTGCTATGTTATGTTTTTCTGACAAAAACAACAGCAATTTGTGTGCATCCCTCTTTTGAACCCCTTAATCTCAACCATTTTCAAAATAAATTAGTAGTTTAGAAAGTAGACTCGGAGCACTGTGGTCCTTGTTTTTGTTCCATGTAAAATTTTTGAGTGTAGCTATCCTCAATTTCACGTCCAAGGTCAGTATTTCCTGATTTCAGAAAAAAAAAGTGGCCACTTAAGCCCCTTTTTTGGGAGCCATCTTGGTGCACTTACCCTTTTACAAAATGAGATATTAAAAATATAAAATATTTTATTTTATTTTATATACAAGACATATAAAATATAAATATTAGTAATAAGTTAAAAATTTAAAAGTATTTTATCTTCTTTAGTGCCATATTATTATGTTCAATTAATAGTAATATTTTTGAATGTCCGTATAGATGTTGATTATATAATTGGTGGATACAGTACAATAGAATATATTCAATGGGTACAAGGTAGAATAGAATATATTCCTACCCACATAGTTAAATATTTTCACCATCTTTATATTTTTTATAATATATTTAAATACTATTTCTAAATTCAATTCATTCAGTTAAATAAACTAATCATAATTAATTTTATTTACCCTTAATGTAGAAAATAACATATGCCCATGAAAAATAGGCCATAAAAAGTAAAGTCAATAAGAATAATAGCTTTATAGCTAGAGTGGAGGTTTAAATATTAATTAATTTCCTTTCAAATATTAATCCAATTACATCATTGAAAAGTCTCACAAAAAAAAATGGTATCAAACCATTAAAGTGACACATTAAGGAAGGGAAAGGACATGAAAAAGTGCCTTGAGAAACACAATATGCTGAGGCTAGTGGTATGGAGCAATCCCAATACCTCATCGTGTGTTAATGGTGAAGAGATGTAAATGGGAATGTTTGTCTATGCTTCCTTGTGTTGCATAGCTTCTAGACATCGACTGAGTGCATGGATAGTGAGAATGGAAAGGGTGATACATGCAAATGTGTGAGAATATAGACTTGAAACAAATTTGTACCTTGATTAATATATTAGAATATGATTTGCAAATCCTATGAAGAATGTTGAGGCACAAAGAAGTGTATTATTGTTTCAAAGGAAGAGGACATCTGCAAAAGAACAACCAAATATTGTAGAATGCGATAGAGGTAAGTTGTTATTGCTTTGTAGAGTATCGAAGATTCAATGTACAAGAACTTTCACTATTTGGTAAAACAAATGGAGATGGCTATTATTGTATTGTTTAGAAAACCTAACTTAGAAATCCTACCAAAGTAACAGTACATGACATATGCTATGTATTCCGTAAACATGAAATAGTAAAAGATGACAAGCAAGCTACCTATGGAAAACTAAATGCTCTGGGAAAAGTTTTGTTAACTGTGAATGAATCAAATGCATTGATTATGGATTGTTTGATCCTAACTTAGAAGTCCTAGCAAACTAACAGTAGATGACATATGCTATGTATGTCATAAACATGAAATAGTATAAGCTAAGAAGTAGGTTAGATATGAAAAACTAAATGCTTTGGGCAAGGTCTTGTTGATTGTGAATGAACCAAATACAGTGATTATGGATTTATTGCAATATTAACTTTCCTTTGGGAAAAAGGCTAGGCATATGAAGTGCATATCGTCAGAAGGATGAGACAATTTTCTTTTTATTGTTAATTTTTTCGTGTGCTTTTGTGTTTCATGTTTATGAATAACATATTATTTGTCATCAAATGTGGTTGTTTGTTAAAATTTTCCTTGTAATAGGAACCATTTTTTGGAATGGAGTGGAGAAAAAGACCTGTACAGGTGCAAATATAATTGATTCTTGAAGAAGAGACTACGAGGTCAGAATTTCAGATGATTTTTCTCTTTTATTTCCAATGAATTTTGATTCTCTGAACGTCTGTAAAAATTATGCCAATTGTTTGAGTTTGTCTAATTTATGCCAAAAATAAAGCTGCAATAATGTTGTAGTCAGAGATGTGCACAATTGCAACCATGTGCTAATTTTTTGGCAAATATGAAGGCGTTATAACAATAAATACTTGTAGTTGAAGGAGGACAAAAGTATGGATTTGAGGACAAGGGCAGCCAGTTAGCTGAGTTTATAGAATGAATACAATTGCAATAATAGAGTCATCTTCACTCTGCTTGAATTAGAAGCACTCACTATTGTTTGAAAGTCTGATTAGGAAACTAGGGAGAATTTTTTTGTTTGTAAAAATAAGCAACAAAACTATCGGAAAGAAGCTCCACTAGTTAATAAAAACTTTATTGTAAGGGATAGGATCCTATTTAATAATAGACTAGAAAGTTTAGTGAGCCATAACAATTGATTGCATCAAACAAGGAACAAATTTGTTTCAAATAAATGTTGTCAGGAGGAATCCTTCTTGTTTACACATATCTAGCATTGTGACCTTAGTCTAAAAATGCATTGCTTTACTTGGGAAATTGGCCAATGCATTTACTACTATATAATGCATTAGCCTAAGGAAAAATCCTACACAATTTTCATTTAACCTAATCCTTGGCTTCAACTGTTCCATGTTTATTGGTTACATAACATATGTCATGTGTTGTACCCATTTCCTCAATGAGGTAGTTTCAATTCAATATTGTCACACGTTTACATGTAACAACTTTACTATTCTCACCATTCATGCACTTAGTCCACCTATATGATGTGTGGAGGATGTGGGAGCATACATAAGCCTTCTCGTTTAGGATTGGTCCCTTTGAGTAACACTAGCATATCATGTTTCTGAAGGAACTTTTAGGTGTTGTTGGTTTACTAAAATTTTTTAGTGCATTCCCTATGTTTTGTTATAAAGTGGATGTTGTTGCTTATTGATTTACCCATAAAAACTAAGTTATTGGGAAAATAGCTCAAACAAAACTTAATCAAGTATCAAGTGAACCTTTGTACAATTTGCATTTAATGCTTAAATATTTGACAAACTTTATAATGTGTTTCTATTTTGCTTATTTACTTAAACAAAGAAGAGTAGGAGACCTACTCCATGTGATAGGAAAAGTGATAAATGATAAATTTGAGACATGAAAAATATGTGCTTAAATTTGAAACTGTAGGGAAATAGAAAAATATTTTAAAGTATTGAATTTGATTGGCCAACCAAGTATGTCAAATTCAAATGCAGTAATTTTGCAGTAGTAACTTGCTCCTTAAAAACATGTATGTTTTATATTTGTGACATATAACATACTTAAAAGCTGTAATATTGGATTTTAATCTATTTTAAGGGGAACATGAGAAAATTAAGTATTGTCTAACATATAAAGGAAAAAGATGTCGACTGTAAAATGAGAGTGGCAAGAAGTTTTAATTCGTAAAACATTAAATGTAGTGATATAGGCCAACGAGCTAGGAACACAAGCATAACAAAAAGAGAAGTGTAGGTCAATGCAGTGGCAGGTAGCTTTGCACTTGCTTGTGTTTCTTTGTCACCTGCAATGTCATTATTATGATTAGTACAAGAGCAATATTTTTATATAATTTTAAACATATTTTGGAGATTGAAGAGGGAAAAAAGTATTTGTATTAGTATTATTTTGTACCTTGCTCTAGCATATGCCATTCATTCAATTAGGAAAATATCATCTGTAATGACATTGTTTTGATTGAGGTTGAAATGGCCTTTGGTGATTAAGTCCCATAGTGCAAATATAACTATTGATTTGTCCTTGATGTAGTCTTCATATTTCATGTTTTGAAGAGAGGGCAAGAGTTGTTGGAGTACATGGTTTTGAATTGAACAATGGATTGTTTTCTTGTCATTTGTTATGATGATAGTTTTAGGATGAATTGAGTATATGTAACTCACTTCCTTGTCACATTGGTTGCAATGAGTGACCTTTCCTATTGGAGCATGCCATAAGTGTTGAATTTATAATTGCAAGCTAGGGAAAAAGCTTCAAATGGATTTGAAAGTGTGTTTGCTGCTTTTAATGTTCCTAAAACCTGAAACATGTGAACGTAAATTGTTAGAAGGGGTAGTTTCAAAATTTTTAAATGAGAGAGTGATAAGATTTTTAAAGATTCACCTTAAATGTTCATTTCATCAAAGCAGCTATCTTGTCCATTTTTCTTTTGTTATTCAATTTGCAAATAGATGTGGATCGGCCTATGTGGAACATGTTCTTTTGATCTGTGCTTTTTAGGATATTTTTGAAAACAAATGCTAGAGTTTTGTTCTTGTGTAACTATTCCTATATTTGCAAGTATTGTTGTTCATGAGATGGACACAATTGCAACTACATGGAAATGAGAAAGTTAGTTTTTTGTTACAATGAAACTTTAGTAGAGACCACAATGCTATAAAAAAGGGTTAAAATGGATTAGTGGCGTATGCTGGGGAGACATTTGTACCTATGCTCTATCAGATTCTACTCTACCATCTTTGATATCAACCACATATTGGTTGCCTACTTTCTTAGTGCCAACAACCAAAGCACATATTGTTCCAATTAGATACTAATCTATGGTTGCTAATAGTTGGTTGATAATTGTATCTATAATGAAGTAGAAGTCTCTAGAAAAGTGAGGCATGCTTTCAACTATGCTTTTGTCTATCAATATTAGTATGCAATCACAGTCCCCTCTGTCATAATCTATTCTAGGTGTATTTTGGAAGCTTGATATTGAAACTCCCAATCCTGGTATTATTTTGTGCCGATGTTCTTGCACAAGGTTTCCATTGATATTCAATGTAATTATCATTTATGTTTTTATATTTGTGAGATCTGCATGCAGTACCTCACATGTTTTGTTGACTTTTCCCAATGTTTCTTTATAGACAACAAGGACGTCACCTTTGAATGTGTCACCAATTTTTTTTTGTATATAAATCTTCAATTGATATGGTCTTTTTGACTTTTGTTCTACAAAAACGAAGGAAAATGTAAATCTTATATATGGACAATGCAGAAATGCATATGATAGGGAAATATAATAAGTTGTTTACTGTTTGCTTGTGTCTTCTTCCATGTCTTTCATTTATTGTGGTGGTCTTTTTGTTTGATCCATCATTTGTGTGCAGAGTAGTGATATAGTATTGGAGAATGTATTACTGATATATGCTTATCTATTTCTATAGTACCGTACACAAGTAATAGGGTCCTTCTTGATAAGTTCAAATTTGTCAATGTATGTTTGAGCAATTGACTTTTTTTTTTTTGTTTTTGAACTGATTGGTGTTGATTGTGTAATTATCGTAGCATGCTTGTTAAAGGATCCCAATTTTGTTCATCACTAGTGAAAGTGAGGAAGAATGTTGGTGGTCATAGTTGTCGTATCATTGCAAAAACATTTTTCTTAAGTTGTGTATAGTTTGGGGATATTCTTATTCTTTTGAAGTCAACATATCCAATATTTGATTTAAGGATTTTGTGAAGGTTTGGTTTGTGTCTCACATCCTTGGTGAGTAGCTTCTGCCCTCTTAGTTGGCCCTTTCTTATGGACATTGTAGACAAGACTTAGTATTAGTATCTTGATAGTTTTGAAAAATATGTTTGTCGTGTGATATGCAAACTTTCTGTTTGATTTTAAAAATTCCCATTATGCAATTTTGTGGTATGTGAAGTTTTTTAGAATGTCATCATTGTGTGGCTTGCCAAAGAATAATTTAGGGAAATTCATCTCCTCAAAGTATTTTTCTAAATAAAGATTCCAACTTGATAGTTTTGTTCTGTAGGTGCTATTTCAATATATTTCTAGATTCAATGAATCCATGGACCAAGGTTTTAGATGGGTTCTCATGTTCTATGTCACTATCTGATTCAGTTTCAATTGTGACAGGTATCTCTTCAAGTTCATCATTGGTGTGCAAAAATTGTTTCCAATCTTTGTTTATTTGGAAATTTTGCATTTTGTATAGTGTTGTCTTTGACAATTGAGCCAAATCTTTCATGACGATATTGGACTGCACCATGTATTTTTGAAATGCATTCTTGTATTCCAATCGTATTTTGAGTGAAACAACAATTGTTTGTGTGTTGTTAGTTAACTGTGGTATGCTTTTTGTATAATATTAATGTCAATAGGGATATTAATGATGGAGCCTGTTAGTCTTATTTGAGATCTTTTGTACCCTAGTTCCTAGATTTGTGCAAATAAAATTCTAAGTGACACAAGTTGTTCTTCTATTTGGGACAAAATTTGGACATATGACAAAGGTTTATTAGTTCAGATTTTGTGTGGTGTAGTGTACTTTGGTATAATGATTTTTTTTAGTGCAGAGTAGCATATTTGACATATGCAATCTGTCAATGCTATGGATCTTGACTGTACTAGTGGATAATATATCTCCATTTGCTCATCTTTGAATATTCTAGTATCTTTGCATAAACACAACATTTGGTAGGTTGTGCATGTGTATTTTGGCATATCCTGAAATGCTCTTTCGTAAAGTTCTACTGGTGACAATTTTTTTTTCCTATTTGATCTCATAGGTGTAGGTGGATTTTTTTTATTATTTCTAATAAGGTTCTTAAGGTGCTACAGTCTTACAATTGAGTTATTTTTGAGATACTTTTGTTTGATTGTATGAATGGAATTGCTTTTGTTATTGTCTAGCTTTTACCTTTTGTTGCTATTGGTAGTTTTGTATTGTGTATTGTTTCTAATGAGTTTTTTAAGTTGATTTAACCTTATTGGCCATTGGCCATTTAGATTATGTGGTTGAATTCTTAGAAGTAGTTCAAAATTCCCATTTTGAGGGTTTGCATCATGGAATAGTATAGAATATGCTGTAAAATTGGCTAGTTTGTTAAAGTGCAAGTACTTTATGCTTGATGTCGTTGACCAAACACATATTTGTATATTCAACCATTTGGATAGCCATTGAATACAAAACACGTCTCCCCATAAGCCGATTTCATTATTTCTTGTGTTTGGTTTCAAGGAGAAGCGCATTCTACATAGATATGTATCAGGATCATACACTTTGTGCAATCTATATAGAGTTTTAGGGTCTGGTTCAATGTTGTATGATTTAATTGCATCTTTTTATCCTTTTGCAAGGCAACTTAAGAAGTAATCTACTATTCCATTTCATAGTTCGATTGAGATATACTGATTGCTCAGTAGTTGTAACAAATCAAACAAACAATCTCCAACATTGTACTTAAATGTGCCTACTCTACATAGCCTATTATTTTTAAGTACATTGTCTATGTTGCAAACTTGTGAGCAACTTGCATATTCATACTTTCAATGTCTATGATTTCTATGTTTTGATATCTTGTTTCCATTCAGAATGCATAAAGTATTAGATTGTTCAAAATGCTAATTGGCCTTAATATGTATACATGTTAAATCTTTAGTACTCTACACATAAGTGCAGGACAACAAAGTTGATCTTTTGTGTAGACGTTAAATTGTTTCATTGAAAAAAAAGAACAATGATCCAAGAATTTGACCTTTCATTTTCTTGTTTAACAATCGACTATATTTGCACCAATGTAGATGTTTTTCTCCCATTGAAAATGTAAACAATGGTTCCTATTACAAGGACACATTAGAGAAATAAGCATAGTTGATGACATGTGTATAAGCATAAAATTGCACCCCTTTCAATTTCGCGTACATTCTTGCATCCGCTTTAGTGTCCACTCCCTTAACATCTTGAGTGGGGTCATTTTAACCCTTGCATCAACCTTTCTCCCTCTCAGGATGCTCCAACACCCCTTTTCTGTAGCTACCCTTCGTGCATCAGCTTTACCTTGAATCGTGTGATTTCCCGTTCACATTATTTTGTAGTGTAATGTATCTAGACACTAGCATGCCATGCGGATGTCTACACACTACACTAGCGTCATGCGACATGTCAACACTTAGATGACCATTTCTGGGAATGTTTTCCACTTGTTAGCTAATTTTTTTGATGGAAACGGTGGAAGCTTCTTCTCCCTCCTTAAAATTCCTCTTTTCACTTCATTTGGGGACTTCTTCCACTTCTAGTTTCTCTCTAGCATTCTACACTTTAGATTTTTCTTGCACATCTTCATAATAGCTTGTTGTAGTAGCTTCAAGCTCTCTCAAGCTCTTTTTACAATACTCTTCACAACTCCCCCCCTTTTACTCCATGCTTGTGAGCATCCTGGGATTCCATATCCCTTACTATTTGCGTAATTACTTTGTGATATGGGTTCTCCTCCTCGAGCGGGGTTTGCTTTTATCACCTCTTTTGTGATACAGGTTCTCCTCCTTGAGCGGGGTTTTCTTTTATCACACACTTATTTGGTGGTGTGGGTTCTACTCCTGAGCGGGTTTTTCTTTCACCACACACTTTGTTTATCACACTCTTTCTCTCTATCTTCTTGGCTGTCCGTGGAGGTGGGAACACCAAAACAAGGGTTTGACTAAGGAAAACCCCTATATAGCCTCAACATTCTCTCTAGATATCATGCTTGTAGGTTTTGAATACATTCATTTGGTGGAGGCTTCATCACTCACATGGTTGTAAGTATTTATTTCCTTTCTTCTTCTTATCTTTATTATTTTTACTTCACTCTATTTCAATTCTATCACTTTCCTGCATTTTAAGATTTCTTAGCAATTCGAGTAGTAGTCACTTTAGGCATTTTCTGTGATAAACTCACTCTTTAGTCCGTACGAGACGCCAATGTGCCTCTGGGATGTCAACACACCACATTGTCATCCGTATTTTGCACTGACATCCTTTGGCTAAGAGCTCATTAGTTTGTCTAGAGAATCTCTATGACCTACTCTTTCTGATTCTAAAACTCTCACTATTGTTCCTGAGGTAGATTAGGGAAGTTCACCTTGTGAGGCTCTCTGAATGAGGAGAACTCGTGAGTAGTGAATCCCCCTCTTCTACAACATGTTATATGTTATTCATAAACATAATGTAATCAATGCTCAATGAATGCAGTAAATGCTAGACCAATACTATTGCAATCATTTGCTCTGCATTTCATAGGCTTAGCTGGCCAATTAAATTCAACAATTTAAATGAAAGGGAATATATATGGTTTTATTACTATAGTTTGAATTAAATGATGGATAAAATTAAAGTAGAACAATAGAAACAAACAATAAAGTTTGAAAAATATTTAAGCATTAAATACAAATTGTACAAAGATTCAGTTGACACTTGATTGAGTTTTGTTTGAGAAATTTTTCTAGTAACTTAGTTTTTGTGGGTAAATTGGTAAGCAACAACATCCACTTTATAAAAAAACATAGGGGATGCACTCAACATTTTTAGGAAAGCAACACTTTGTTTATTATGTTTCAATTGCAAATAAGAAGATTGTAGTTCAGTAACCTACTTTCATAGGATTTCTAAGTTAGGTTTAGTATTTAGGACATTTTCTCATTGAATAGACATGTGCATATATTGTCTACAAAGTTAACTCAACATATTAAACTACAACGACATCCAAAAGTTCCTTAAGGAACATGCTATGCTCATTTTAGTGAAGGGACCAATCCTAATAGCTGATAAAGTAATACTCTTTTAAAATAAGGTTGCAATGCTAAAAAGATGTAAATAGGAAGGCTTGTCTATGCCCCCATGTCCAACACACCTCATACAGGTGGACTAAGCACATGGATGGTGAGAATGGTAGGACTGTTACGTGTAAATGTATTAGAATATTGACTTGAAACAAATATGTTCATTCGTTGATGCATTAAAGTATGATTTGAAAATCCTGGGAAAAAAAAATTGTAACTCAAATTTTGTTATAGCAGACTAAACTTTGCAATCTATTATTAAATAGGCTGGCAACCCTTGGAATAAAGTTTTGATTAAGTAGTGGAGCTTTTCCTTGTTAGTTTTCTTGCTTTTTTTAAGGAATGGGGGAAAATTGCTCCCAATTTTCTAATAAGACCTTCTAAAAGTAGTAAATGCTTCCTAATCTTGTCTTGATATCAGTGCCTCTATGCCACTGCAATTAGAAGTGTTGCTTGCCAAAAGCAAGTTACTATTGCAATCATTGAATTTTCTTTTGAAATAGTTTCTTGGCCAATGAAATTGCATTGTTTAAAATATTTTTTGTCTTTTTCCTATATAGTTGGGATTTAAGGACATATTTTTTGTGTTTGATAACTATGTTTTATCTCTTTTTCTATTGGTTGTAGTAGGTCTATTATTCATTTTTGTTTAAGTAAATTAGGAAAATAGGGGGAGATTAAATATATTGTGGCAAATATTTAATCAGTGGATGCAAATTGTGTGAGCTTTGGTGGCGAGCTGGTGGGTATTGAAGTAGTGAATGCATGTTTAATGCACATTAAATGAAAACTTTGTGAGATGTGTTGGACGACTGGTGGGTACACAAGCAGTGAATGCATAATTAATTCATGAAATCTCACGTGAGTGCTGGGTTTTATTTGTGCTTATTCTCATTTGTTTATTGTTTGTTGAAAAGCTTGTGTGTTTTTAGCTCTGGGTTTCCCTCTTCCATGTTCTTTATTCTAGGAATAGTGCATTATTGGTGAGTAGCTCATCTGTTTAGGGAAAACTTTAAGAAATCCCCCCCCCCCTCGGCGAAGGTGTAAAATCCTAGTGAATCTTGTATACTTCCTGATAAAAATATTAATTTTAGTGGCAATTTTTTTTCATTTTTCGTTAGAAAAAAAATAATGTCCTTTGGCGAATCTTTTCTAATTGTTAGAAGTCTATGGCAAATCCTGGTAAAATGTAAATTTTTTAAGACCACTAAAATTTTTCCATTGGCAACTAAAATCTATTTTTCAAACCAATAAAATATTTCAATTAGCAATTAAAACTATTTTGGGGAAACAAGAAAAAATAATTTTGTTGGCAATTAAAACATTTTTTCAAACTAAAAATAAAATTTATTGGTGAATTAAACCTATTTTCAAATGATTAAGAAAAAAAGAAACATTAGCAAATTAAACATTGTTTAGTAAGGAGGAGTTTCCATAAAAAATTGAAGCATTTATGAAGGTTTTTTTCTTTAGCTAGACATATGTATTTTCTATTGATAAATTTAAAGGGGAAGACATTTAAATGAACAAACCGTCACAAACTTTAAATGAATGGGCAATCATCCTTTGCATTCACTGCTACCCCTTTGCACCTAATAAATTGGTGTCACACTTGACTCCAGGGGAAATCAAGTTTTGGTGCTTTCCCTAACCTTGGTTGCAAGTCTTTCTTGGCCGTCTATGTAGTCGATGGGTGAAAAGTTTTGAAAACTTCAAAACTTCAAACTTTGGTTCTAAGGTTCCAAGTTTCAGCGACCACACGACATTATGGACCACTATTGTTTGATGAATTTTCGATGGACGACTATAGTTACATTTCAGAAGTATATCTCTCAAGTATTAGATTTGTGAATTGAAATCTCCGAAATTACACTAGAACTGTTCGATTTGAATGAACCAGATGGGTTGGATTTTGGCGATGAGTGATAGAATAACTTAAGTGGCAGAAATATGCACGTGCAGAAAGTTTGTTTTAAAAGAGGGACTGCCTATGAAGAACGTAGGACCAAGGATTAAAAACTTAAGAATGTTTTACACAAAGTAAAGGAAAATAAATATAACCATGAGGTCCATGACCATTCGATGAAGTTTTGATGGACGACTATTGTTGCATTCCAGAAGTAAATCTCTGAAGTAGTAGACTTGCGAATTGAAACCTCTGGAATAACACTAGAACCGTTAGATGCAGACACATGATGAGATCAAGGCTCATTTCTCTCTTTTCAATGCCTCAACGTATTACATTGCATTTAATTGAAATTCTCAATCTTTTAGTTTTGAACAGGGAATCTAGATTCTGGGTGGGCTAGCTGATCAGGGAAGGTCACTTGATAGAAAAGGCCTTTAGGGTGGTTTTTTGAAAAACAAGAAACTCATGTAATCCTTTTTTGATAATCAATATAGGGTGTTGCCCCTAGTAGTGTTTTACCTAGCAAAAAAACAATAATTACATGCAGATTTAAAAGTAAAACATAAAGCAAAACAAATGAAAAAAGAAAATTGCCATCAAATTGACAAAAAAACATTATAAACAGTAAAAGTTGAAAGTTGTCATTCTTGTTAGGGTTTACCAAAAATTAAAATGTTGTTGATTTCTAATATGTCGTTGACCTTCTGCCCCAGTTCCCGGTATCATTATTCATTTTATTAAGTCCTTTGCAATGTCAAGTTATTGGCCCCTTGGCCTTGATGTCAATCCTAGCGCATTAAAGTTTAAAACAACTTTAAAACACATGTTTATTATTTATATCATAATTCATAAATTACTCAACCATTCAATGAAAATTTGATGTATGGTTGTAGATGCATTCGGGAATGAAATGCACAGAGTGCTAGTCTTGCAAACTTAAACCTCCGAAATCACCCTTTAACTGTTAGATTTACAACGATCAACAGTTTAGAATTTTCTGCCAATGTAGGACTAAATGGCTAGTGAAACAAGATTTGTAATGATTTCATATCATTTGAACTTTGAGGGGCACTGGTGATTTTGACAATTGTCAGCCTGTTAGAGTCTATATGTCAATCAAATTAAACATTTAAATAACTGTAAGGCTTAAGTTACACGAACCGATTAAAATTTAAGTATTTTTTTTGGTTTGCGTGAATCACGATTATGATTCATAAATCATGATTATACCTAACCTCACACATGACATGTGTGAGGTGTACACAGGGATCAAGCTAGTAGTGGCACTATTGGCAGCACTGTTTCCCATAAATAAGGATAGTGAGCACAACTGAAAATGGAAATCATTCGTTGAAGGCTAAAGGCTTTACTATTGAGAATTTGAGAGCAATGTTCAAATTTTCATAAGGGTTTTCATTTTGTAGGGTTAATAAGGAAAATGATTTAGGAAGAATATGATGTGGAATTATTGGGGATACTCTAAATTCTCCTTCCTATAGTTATGTAGTTACAGAGTAAAAGACCAATTTCCTTCAAGTTCAGAATGGGTGGAAGTGGAAAGAAGTTGATTTGGTTCACCTGACTTCTTAGACAGGTTTTGAGCCAGGATGAGGAGCTCTAATGGAGATAAGTGCTCTCCCAGTGCATGGAAGCTACAAGTAGAAGATAGGAGCAATTTTACAACCCCTCAATGACTCTGATTTTGAAAGGGAGAAGTACATTTTGTATCCTCATAGCTCCCATTTCCCCAGTTTGATTAGCCCGCCTTTCCCCATGCATTTACTTTCAGAGCCATGGCTGATCCTGAAAGTTGTCATTCTTGTTAGGGTTTACCAAAAATTGAAATTCAGAGCGCATGGTTGACCTGACAAGTCCCATTTATTTTCAGACACGCATGTATTAAATTTACGTTTTCACCAACGATCTAGCAGAAGCTTGGCGCTTGCGCTTACATTTGTATTTGTACTATGTAATGATGTGACATTGTAATTTAGTTGTAACATAGTAAATGGTTGTGCTATTAATTTGACATTGTAATTCCTTTTATTAAGTCCTTTGCAATGTTAAGTGTTACTGTGCTATTAATGGTTGTGCTATTAATGTGACATTATAATTCCTTTTATTAAGTCTATGCAATTGCAACATTAAGTGTTACTGTGCTTAGTGCTATTAATGGTTGTGCTATTGCTATTAATGTGACATTGTAATTCATTTTATAAAGGCCTTGATAATTTGAGTGCATTAATGGTTAAAAATAAAAAAACTTTAAAACACATGTTTATTATTTATATCATAAATTACTCAATGGTTCGATAGAACATTTGATGTATCGTTGTAGAATCAAGGGAGCAAAGCAAGCTTAATCACTAGGCCTCTGAGTTTTATAACCATTTGATATGTCACATTGTCGTGGAGTTCTAAATTTTCATAACTACCTGATTCCCCAACTTGGTTCACTTTGTTGAGTAACGTAAGTTCATGCATACGTAACCTTTTAGTTACAGTGTGTGGATTTAGTCGATGGGTCAGAGGTTTCAAAAACATTGAAACTTCAGACTTTGGTTTTGAGGTTCCAAGTTTCAGTGACCACATGACATGATGGACTTATCTTGCCTTTCAAAGGAACTGTCATATGACATCTCATTGAATGTTATGTACGAAATAAACTTGAGTTGTCTTTTCAGGAATTTCCAAAAGCATGCAAGTTTAAAGGCTATCTTTTCGAGGTATGAAATTGAATGTCACATTTAAAGCATGTCCTATCAAAAATAATGACAGACATGGGTAGCAAATTTTTAATCAAACATTTAGCCCGCGTTCTCATTTTACTCCACATTGATTGCATGTCTTGTCATTTTATATGGCTTGAAGGTGGTGAGAACTTATTTGTTAAAGCCTTGCCTATACTTCTACCTGCTGCTATTATTTCTTTAGGAATTCAAGCATCCCATTAGGCACAGTAAGCTCATGTAGTCTAAAATTGAAAATCGCTGGCTCGGTGTGAGGGACATGGAGCTAGGACTTTTTAAATTGGAAGAATTTTGGGCATGTCTGGACAGTAAAGAAAAATTTGCTGTAGATGTGAAGGTGTTCGAAAGTGGACTAGCTCAGGCTGAAGGTTTTCCAAAAGCATTGTTGAGTGTTGACCTAATTGCTGCATGTGTGAGAGGGTACATTCCTGAAACCTGGGAAATCAAGGCCGTGGACAAAACCATTGTAGCTAAAATTTTTCCCAAGGTCGTTTCTCAAGCATTGGGAATTCCAGAGAAGGAACCCATAAAGGAGATGTCTATTGTAATAGCTAACAAATATTTCAGGACTAATGGAACCTGGTGTAAAAATTCTATGGCCAAAGTGTGGTTAAAATCAGAGAAGAAAGGTAAGTCTCAATTTCCTAATAGACTTAAGAGGACACATTTTAAAGCAGAAATTGCTGATGTTATTGCTTTACTTCATCGTATCGTCAAGAATGCACAAGTTGAATTATTTGAAGACTAGATGTGTCAGTTCATTTTAGTTATGTGTGATAACGTGTTTATTGATTGGGACGAGATAATTTTCTTTCATTTGCATGAGCAATTAGTTAACTTTTAGAAGACTGCTACCTTTCATCTGTGTTCTTGTTTGATATATATCATTGCTAGTCAAAGAGCTTATTGGCTAGGATTGAAACCACAAGTACCACCAAGTCCTAGAATTCTTGTGTATGTGTTATCTACAATTTACCAGGTAGGTTGGGATGGGAAAATATTGTCTTGTTAATGATGCCTTTTTAATGGAAGTTGCGAGAAAGTTGGATGGAAACCTTGAAATGCATTTTTTCCTTGAATCAAAATCTCTGGTGTTGAAGTTTGGAAGTTTTTATATCTAGTTTGATAGATTTTCTTATTTGAGAATTGGAGGTTATGAGAAGGCTCCACTTAAATTGCCTAAGTACCCTAAGGATTTACTGGTATTTTTGGAGGTTTGTAGACAAATGGCCATAGTAAATATAAAATACATGAATATGGGAAAGCGAGGGTATACCTTCCTGTTAGTTACTCCTTCTTTCTCTTGCAAAAGTAATTAGATGGCTAATAATGTTGAAAGGATTCTCAAAGAATACAATCTCTAGTACTTGTTTGTAAGAATTAATTTTGACAGCAAGGGCTTTGTGAGAAAAAATATGTATGCCTCCGGCTCGTATCAACACCAACCTTCAATCGAAGATTTATGGGAAGATTGTGCTGATGAAAATGAAGTTTTCAGAAGGGACTATATGAGTTTAACCCTTGAGTAGATACAAATTTTTGGTCTTTCTTTCCAAATTCCTAAAAATGTGTTTGAAGATTTGATGGTTCTTGATCCTAAATACGAGAAGTTTTCTAATAAATCACATCCCAGAGTTGACTGGGAGAAAGATGAAGTTTTATATATGAGTAAACGGGCAGAACCAGTACTCAAAAGGACTCAGGATTGGTTGGAGGGAAAATGGCGTAGGGTTGCTAGTTCTGTTCATGCACCAAAATCATCCTAGAAAAATGAGTAAGGATCTAGCCAAGTAGTCCCTGGAGGTACATCATCAATGAGGATAGTCATCAAGTCTTCTAGCACCAATTCACAATCTGGGGGTGATGGCGAAAAGCTAGAGAAATCAATTAAATCAAAATCAATATGTGAACAAGACAACCCATCCACCCCTGCTCTTAAAAAGAAAAATTTCCAAACAAAACCTATGTCAAAAGATTCAGAGAGCATCTTTAAGCATATTATTGAAGATAGCACTTTCCTGCCCTTGTCTGAAGAATCTTCTCCTCCTATAGAAAACATATCAATTATTCCTAGTGAGTCTAGAGAGGTTGTTCAAAGTGATAAAGCCCCTAGTCTAATAGAAAACTCTCTAGTATGGTTGA
>VDFB02139328.1:0-27746 GCA_007258455.2 Sequoia sempervirens | reverse complement strand
GCAATGGTTCGGTTTGCACATTGATCCGAGCAACTTGCTGAATTTACTATTTTTAGTAAATTCTATTTTTGGCAGTGGTCCTAATTGGCCTCAGTACAGTTGGCTTTCCTCTTCAGGCAATTCAATGGAAATGTTGATTTTGGCTTCATGATGCATTTTTTGGGTGAGAAGAGTTATTTTAAATTAATAATGTTATATTTTCACTTTATCCCCTTAGCCTAGCATCACAACTTCAAGTTGTTTTTAAAAAAGGGGGAACTTGAGGGTTGGACGCCTCATGAGGAGTTATTTTTTATATTTCTAAAGTGAAAATGTCACCTTGGGAAATGGACACCAATTTGGAGAGGAGCATTATTTTATTAAAAGAATTACTTCATTCTTGGAAAAGGGCGACTTGGAGAAGTAATGAAATTGCATTTGAATTTGGATTCCATTTGAAGGGGGAAATTGAAGTCAACTTGGAATTTGAATTTGGGCACACTTTATAGAGGCTTCTAGAAGATCATCACAAATCTATAAAAGGGAGTCACTTGTTCTTCATTTCTCATCCATGAACAAATTATATCGATATGCTGCCGAAATGGTGAGTGAATGCTTCGAGGATGCATACCTTCTAGCTTGGGCTTGACTTCTTGCTTGAAAGATAGCAACTAGTTGAGATATTGTTGTTCTTATTCTCTGAGAGCAGATTGGAGCACATTGTAGTTGAGTTTCTTGCATTTCAGTCAGTTTTTGGAGTTGCTGGTCCATTGTAGCTGATTGAGGTTTTTATTCATAAGTCATTGAGTAAATTTTATATGTTTCTGGGTAGTTTACTAATCCATTTCTCAGCTAGGGGCGACCCTTCTTGCAGGTTTGCAGATTTTATTTTGGAGTCCTTGATTTTATCTAGTAAAAATTGCCCCTCTTGAGGTCGTACCATTCTGTTTTTCCTAGAAAATGTTTAGAAAAATAAAATTACAAGTTTTTAGATTCATTTTTTTATTAGAATCTGGTTGCCATCTTCATAGTGTTCATTTGCATCAGATTTCATGTCATTTGGACAAGTCTAGAGAGAGTTATGAGCATTTGAGTGAGTTATAGCTGGTTATGCATTTTCAGTCATTGTTCAGTCATATCAGATTGATAGAGTTTGCTTAGGGAGTTGGGTTTGAGTCTTGGGGTTTGGATGAACATTGGAGAGACAATATACATTGTTGTAGAATTGATATACTTCTAACTCAATGATCTTGGCAGGCATTTCTATATCATTGTAAAGTTGAACAGTAGTACTATCAGCTATCTTATTTACTTGCGAAGTTTTTTGTAATTTCCCACTCTTAGTGGAAGAGACTGGCCACTGCATAGTCTTCATTTTATTGCATTGGACCCTCAGCACCATATGCTAGCAACTCATCCATTCCGGGTTTAAGTGCACATCCTTGGTGTTTGAGTTACTTTCAGCATTGCGTCATTTACAATAGAATCTCCGCCAAATGGTAGCACCTTACCCACCTTGGGTTTGGAGTGCACATGCTTGGTGTTGAGTTTATCTTTCAGCATTGCATCATCTCTTTCAGTTCCTCTGCCATATGGTAGCTCCTTGCCCACCTTGGGTTTGGAAGCACATTCTTGGCATTGAGTGCTTTCAGCATTGTATTACTTTCAGTACTGCATGCAATAAGATCCTCTAACCATATGCTCGTCTCTCCTCGGCGCATTCTTGGTTAGAGTTACTTTCAACATTGTTTTGGTTTTGGAGCTAAACTTAACGAGTGACTGTTGTGCTTGAGCTGAATTGTTCATTGAAGAATTGGAAAAAAATTGGTCTGGTTCATTACAAAGAGTATCCTTCAAGGGGGAACCCCCATACGGGTAAAATTAGTTTGTTTTTTCTTCAAACCTTGGCTACCCCCATAAGGGACTACACTCCATTAATATACATCAAAGTAAATGCTAGTAAAAGAAAATCTCTACCACAGGATGGCTTGGAGAAATCCCTTGATTAATATGCAAAGGTGTTCATTGGCTTCATGTTCTGCAATCACAAATTGTTTTCATATAGTTTTTGTCTTTTTCCCCCCTCCCACCATCACTCTGTCATTTGATAGTAATCAAACACTAGCCTTTTGAGATCTAAAGTGTCAAACTAGTTAGTTATAGTGATACTCCATATGGTTTAGTAAGAAAAATTCCAATAGCTTGCCTACCAAATCCCTATCTTAATAAATTTGGTGTAGCCATTAAACTTGGGAATGAGAATCTTCTCCATTGGCCTCCAATTTATGCAATTGCCACTTTGGTTCTCTTCTTTGCACTGATTACTGAGATGAACCCTCTCCCATTGAAATTTCTCACAAAAGTGTTTTGCTCACAATCATGGCTTCCAGCTTTCGTGATTTTGTTATTGTTACCAACCATCATGTTCATTTCTTGGCCACAGTATTGGGTTCATTTCTCAGGAACAGTATCGGGTACAACCCTAAAGGTCACCGTACCCATACAATTACTGATACTAGTTTGGATACCTCTCAAGTTGTCTATTACCCTAGCTACAAGGCTGTCATTATAAAATCATAAGAAAAATAGTGCTGGTCCGAGTATAACAGTCATACTAAAAAAATATATTTAATTTTTGAAAATCATTATAAAACACAGCTTTGAACTAACTCTTTGTTTCTATTGATATTGCATCTAGTTCTGATGAACTAATTGCTGATTTGGATGCTCTTGATGAAGAGCAACATGATGATGAATTGTTCACGTAATTCTTAAGTTTTACTATGACCATTGACTGTTTTTCCTATTTTGAACAAATAATATAAACCCATGTGATATATCATATGTCATAACTGATTTAATATTTTGAATTTTCAATTATAAGTACTTGTTATTT
This sequence comes from Sequoia sempervirens, assembly GCA_007258455.2. NCBI lineage: Eukaryota > Viridiplantae > Streptophyta > Pinopsida > Cupressales > Cupressaceae > Sequoia > Sequoia sempervirens. The sequence continues at coordinate 24,871 of VDFB02139328.1, read as the reverse complement.
TTATTTTATCTTAAGCATGTAACGGTGATAATATGATTAATTTTGTTTTCTCTGTCTAATTTTTATATTTTAATATATTTTATTATTTTTTGTATGGATGTACCTAAGCTGTACCATATCTTGGGTTCAAGCAATAACAGTGAATTTCCATACCAAACCAGTACTGATAGCTTAGGTTCTTGAATCCTTGATCAATATTCATAGGATCTGATTCACTTATTCTACAATGTTGTTTATACCTTCCAAGGGAGCCTTTATGACTTCTTCCACCAATAATGCAATTTCTGATTTCCAATCCTTGACCCTCAGTAACTCAAAATCCAAATCCAAATTGATTCTCAAGTAGCTGAACATGGGATAATTGTTAGTGTAACCCCAGGAGCCAAAAAATTGGCTCCAGTACCCCTATTCAGAGACCAACTTTAAGCCTACTATAACTGCTACAAGCCCTCGAGTAGAAAATGTAAGTCTAAAACATCCAAATCTGAAGTAAAAAAGTAAAAATATAAAAACTGAATACTCACTAAAAGACCATTTCATTTTTTGTTTTGAAATAGGAAATAAAATAGAATTTCTGTGAAAGATCTGATTGCTTGAAATTGGAAGAGAAACACAAATAAAGTTTATTGGAATACCTGTCCAAGCAATAGAGGCAAGATCTTTGTTGAGGAGGTATGGATGCCAACTTGGGAAAACTTCTCCAAGTGCATTATGGTTTTTGCTATTGAACAGGTCATAAAGTCTATAAACCTATGCACACAACTGCTCAAAAATCATCCCCACTCTAATGCCTGCTTACTTATAGCTAATCTCCCTCATCAGCTCTTTTGCCTTCAACTTGTGGAATAGTTGGGCTTTGAGGGAAGAGGGGGGGGAGGAGACAGGAGGCAACTTTGTTAACTAACAGAAAGCACTGGTGACATGTAAATATAAATCCATTAATTAACAAAAAATAAATGATTGGGAACTTTTACCGATAGTAACAAAAAGGTAAAACTTCTCTTCTAACTGTCCATCAAAATCTCATTTCTCCAATACAAGCTAACTTGGCAAATGCAACAAAGATTGAAGAGTAAATTCAAATAGAAGCCATTGGTGGATTAAAAAGATGCATTAACAAGATTGGTAGATAAACTAATCACTATCTTGAATGACAATATTTGTTATTTACACTTTTTGTGCCTTCTTGATTTTACAGAATCACTGACCGCTTGCACAATGTAGTTGTTTGTCTAGAGCATCTAAAATCACATTATTTTTGCAATCATGATACACCAGTGATTTGGATTTGATGGGCAATAGGATCATGATAGCTGACTAAATTGCTATCACTTAATTGTGTTATTGGTGGAAGCAAATAATTAAAAAAAAATTGTACAGAGATAATTTTATAATTTCTAACTAAATGAACCATGAATTAATGGAAATAAAAATAAACACCAAAAGAAAATATTTTAACCAACTACAGTATTGATTTGAGAGGTACGTACAACTATCACTGAGAAAAGATGTAAGCTTTTACTCTTTGATTATTACAAAACGGTGTCAATCTCTGGAAAGAGAGGTGAAGTTACGACACTACTCTCCATTCTCTCAAATTTCTACTCAGAGGGAATAACTACGGACCTCTCTTTACGCTTCTCTCTACTCTTATATGTTCTATGTGCAAATGTACATGTGGCTGCATGGGGAAGAGCAGATAAAACAATTTATATGAATAATCCAAAGATTTAGTGTAAAAGAACTAAAGCATCTTGGAAATTAAAAAATCCGTGTGAGAGCTGCAACATTTGAATAACATATGCCATAAGTGGAAATCATTAAAACACAATATTTTGATTTCTGATTTAAAAAGGAAAAATTAAATATATTTTTGTATTTTGTATTTTTGGGGCCAACCAAAGAATTTTTCATGGAAATTCAACATCCTCTGTGAAGGGAATGTCTTTGAGAAGATCCGAAAATTTCCAATGCATATTATATTTTCAGATTTTAATCACAAATAAAGAAATTGCAACCTTAACAAGGTGACTGTTTTAAAGGGAGACTACCATCTTAAGGGGATTTCGTCATGAATTGCCACCAGGCAAGATATAATTAAATTGCTGTTTTGCAATGAACATGAAAACTTATTTTTCAAAAGTGATTCTCTTCCACTTGAGTCAGGTAATCCACCCAAGATTCATTTCTACTAATTTTGAAAAATTTTTAGGTAGGAATGCCAATAAACCACATAGGACTGTTGCAAAAAGATTGCACTTTTGGCATGAGTTGCAAAGGTGATGATTCCAACACCAAATGGACTCATGACTTCCTCTACCACCAATCCAACAAATGATAGGGTGAAGCATATGCCTTCAATTGATGTTAGAAGAATTGTTGTACATTGGTGTTGATAGGTTGTTCTATTGTAATTGAGACATGGAAATCCATGTCTATTAATTTTGCATAGGTTATTTCTTTGATATGGTAGAACCCATAGTTTCTTGAGATAATTCTTCGGTGTAGTTGAAGATGAAAATCCTAGCTTTATCTTTGTTTGAAGAGGTTTTCAAATTCCTTAACTATCTTTACTAAAACATAGACCGAGTATATCCCATTTTATTCAATAGCTTGAAATCAATTCCTTAGGAGTGTTATTAAAAAATTCCAAAGGAATTTTATGTATAATTAAGATGTTGAAAAATGTAAGCAATTCCATTGCTCTTATATGTCTTTGTTTGAACATATTTTGTTGAAGCTTCTTCCTCTACCGCTCTTCACATTCTAACTACAAGTCATTAACATATCTTTCTTGAGAACAAAAAATTCATAAGTTTTATTCAAGTTTTAGTTGCATCTCTCCTTTGCTTGAGTTATTCCTTTAAGGACAAGATTATCGAATTGGGAATGATTTTTACTATTATCATCTTCATGATGAGGCTGAGATTGTTTTGCAATGATTTGTCTTTATCCCTAGTTCTCTAATTTCTTATACAATTTATTACCATACTCTTCTCTCTAATTTCTACTTAGAGATAATGATTTTGGACCTACCTTTATGCTCTCCTTTGCTCTGCTCTACTTTGTGCATCCCTTTTTTCAAAATAGAGCCAAGGAGGAGATCTTTAGCCTATACTTATTTCTTGTGGGCTAAAGAGGAAAAAACAAGGGAAATAATTAGTGTTCCACGGAGTTTCCTAACGGGGACGGGGGACCAAGGGTCTAAGTTTGTTATAAAAAGATGTATAAAAATTACATTTCAAATGAAACTTTGGCAAATTAGTAAAATAGAAAAATTGCAAATACTAACATTTTAAGTACTTGAATACTATTACTAAAAGACTAAAAGTAAATGAAATTTGACAAATGAAATATGTTGAATTGGAGATTTCTATTATATCGAAAATATGATATCATAAAGATGATTACAGTGCATAGCATGATACATTGATATCAAAATAAGTACAAAATGTAAGGGAGGCCTCTAATCATCCCCAAACTCCTCATCACTGGAACTAGAACTACTGGACTTCTGGTGGTCAAGCTTTGCCAAACTAATACCAACCAGCCCTACAACTAAAGTCGATGCATCCTCATCAATTTGTGCTGGCTCCTCTGGCTCTACATCACATCGTGCTGCTAGACTCTCTTTGTACACAAGTGTTTTGCAGTCAATGAGACAAAGCACTATGTACAACCACAAGCTTCTTTTCTCTCCTAGAGGTAAGTTTGTTCCTCTTAAGAGTGTGGATGAAGCTATAGGTAGACCAGTTCCTCTCAATAGCTGAAGAACTAGAAACCTGAGATAACAATCGAATGGCTAGAGTGGTAGTCAAAGATCTCGATCCATGACAAGTCCACCACAAAATTGGGTCCTCTTGCGCCATAGTTGCCATATCCATCTTTGCTGCATCAAAATAACCCCTAAGAGTGGCAAATTCAGTCCACTCAATGCGAATCGTGTTAGCATCTACAAGATCATACATCTTCTCAATGCACTTGAAGAACCCTACCTTCACCTCTGCATCGTCTATCAATGTCACTCTACCAGGCCTAGTCTTGTATCACTTAGGATTCAATGCATAGGCAGCCATGTGCAAGGAAGTGTTGAGCTTCTCCCATCTCCTATGAATGATTGGCTAAATGTGTTGATTGTAGAATACTAATGTGGGGTCCTTCTCTCACACAATAGCTCTCATCTGATCAAGCATAGAATCAATGCACTCATACACCTCTCCAAGGTTAGGTGCATCTGCATCCCCATATTTGATGACCTGGAAAATTGGAGCAATGATGGAGACAATATATTTTGCATCACTCCAAAACACATCACTCTTACTATATCCTTCATCCTCCTCCCCTGCTCTATCTTGGACTCGGCCCACCTATTCCAACCTGCTATCATAACCATGAGTTGCAGTGACTCTTGCAATTCAACATCAAACTAGGTTTTGAAAATGAAACTAAAAACTTTGAAAAAAAACAAAAATAATAATGAAAAAACTTCAAAAAACAACCATAGAAACCTACCTTGTGCTTGAAAAATCCTTGTAAGTTGGTGTAGAATCCTCCTCCTCTTCTTCTTTCTCCTTCTCACCCTTCTTGCACTTGCAGCACCTCAATCTCACTCTTTCACTCACTCTTCTCATTGTTTTCTCTCCTCTTTGCCTAGTTGTTGCAAAACATGAAATGGCAAATGTGAGCAAAAAATGAGGACTTAGAATGTTTTGTAGAGCTTATGAGCTTTTAGACGGCTCCCATAAGCCTTTAGGGCTCGGCCCAAGGCACACTTTCCCAAAAAATTCAAAGAAATTTTTAAAAAATCCTTTTTCGTTGCCCAACACGGGAGACGCCTAGGCGTCCCCAAGATGCTTGAGGGATAGATAGGCATCCTCGAGACGTCTTGGAGACGTCCAGACATTTTTGGCATCTCCTTGGAGTTTCTCGCATCCCGACAAAGGTGGAGGTACGGCAGGGGGATGTCCCCCACCCGTCCCCACATCTCAGAGACGTCCCCATGGAACACTAGAAATAATTAATAATATTTTGAGTGGGCCCAATAATTTCAAATTTAAAGGCCAATTTAACATTATTATAACAAAAAAATGTTATTTTTAAATACTACTAAAATAAAATAAAAACATTTTTGAATGCTAAATAAAAGTATTTTTAAATACTTATGGGAATTTGGTCTCAAGGACTCATTTTTTAGCTTTATAAAAGGAGGCACCTATCTTCATTTGAAAATCATCAATCAAGTTATCCTCTTTGCATCCAATTTTCAGATTTGAGTAGTTTGTTCAATCTAGGGCATCCAAGGAGAAAATCCCTTGGTTTGTTTGGGGTTTGAAAGGACGAAAACCCTCTTGAATTCCACATTTGGAATCAAGGATGAAAACCCTTATTTCCAATCTTGGGTGATTTCATCCAGAAATCACAATTGTGCTGATTTGTGGTGGATTTGGATTCTGCTACAGTGTTGCTAGAGTGTTTTTGGCAAGCAAAAATCATCATTTCATCACTGATGCATATTTGAAGGTTTATATATTGAGTTTTAGATTTTTGGCAAATTCTTGGGCATCATATAGGGCTGGATTCAAGTTGTTACAGTCATACCAGCTGTTGGTTGACATCATTGGAGGGTTTGGGCACTATTTTTGTAGGTAGCCCAACAGCACAAAAATTCGTAAATTATTATTCAAGGATGGCCATTCATTTTTTTGAGATATTTATTGCTGAGTTGGGAGGTGCCAGCTGTGAAGACGGTTCATACATATTAATTTGGCACTTATGAGGTCAGATTTGTGTTTCTAGAGTCTGATCTACATTACATCAGCAGCAAGGAGGGTTAAAAATAGTTTGTTTGATCATTGTAAGCTCCTACCATAGCCGTACAACTGCTGTACCAGCCTGTACAGCCCTTAACCTAGCTGGATCAGCCAGCCATACACTCCAATAAGGTATATATGAGTTCAAAATTGTAATTTCAGATTTGATTCTTGTTTTAAAGCAATTTCCATCTTCTAATCATTGCAAAAATCAATAAAATCAGACTATGAGGATTTCCAAATTTTTGTTTGAATCTGATCTGAGCAGCATTTGAAGTGTCCTAATGTTTGTACCAGCCATTGAATTTATCAAAATTTGGTTCAGATTTTGGTTTATGAATTGTTTGCAGGTTTGATCAAGTATTTTCCGTCATTATTTTCAATTTTCAGTTTGCCGTTTCATTTTGTTTCTTGTTTCTATATTAAGTATAGAGAATTCAAAAGATACAGATCAAAAGAGGAACAAATCCAACTGTAGATCAATCACCAACCCCCCTGTACATTTGCAAAAAGTGATACCCCCAGATACAAAAACCAAACCCAGATAATAACAGTATATCAGCCCTACCTAAACCATCCCATTACAACATATGATCATGGATCATCAACAAAGGATCAAAAGTCCAAAATAGACCTGCAACAGAGTATCAAAAATATATCAAAGTATAGTATCATACTGAGTTATCAACTAGCAATATACAACATTTATGAACATTGCAAAGTAAAAAGGATATGAAGGTGCCAGAAGCAGAAAATCATTGATTCTTTGGAGCATTATTTCCATTACGCAGAGCCAACAAGGCTTTAGATGCATTTTGTTCAACAGTGGATGGCTGCACAACCTGAAACCTGTTATCTTCCCTCCTAGTCTACCCACCTGCAACATCTTGTCTGAAAGCATGAAGGGCCCTTATAGAAACCTCAACCCTCGGATGGCCCTCTGACCACATGTGTCCATAGCGAGCCTCCATAATATCAATGGTAACCTATCCATTTTCAAGATAGTGCCAAAACATATCTTTGGAAAGCTCCACAGTGATATAAACCTGCATGACAACATTGCGAAAGATGAGTCTTCTGTAAGACTCAGTAAACACCCTCCTTTTCTCTTGAAAACTATCCTCATTTCTAGCCTTCTAGATGGACCAAAGAATACTAGAAGAAAAACATACCCAGAATAATGCAGCAGTCTTGCCCATTTTTGAATTTTAAAAGAGAATTTTTTCAGGGAGTGGCTGTCTATTAGTGTCTCAAATATCTTGATTATCACAGAACATTTCCCAAATTTCCTTAGCAAAAATGCAGTCAAAGAAAATGTGTTTAATCATTTCTGGAGTTCTACAAAGATTGCAAATATCAATGTCATTAAAGTTGGTTCTGTAAGGCAGCCTTTGCAAAATAAGCAACCATCTAAAACAAGCAATTTTAGCTTCCAAGTGTTTGGACTAGTTAATCTGAAAGATTAGTTGCTAGTAGTTTTTATTCCAGTTAACCTTCCAGAATTGATTTAGATGATCTATCAAATCAATATGCTTTGTGAGCATGGAATACATATCTTTAACTTTTGTTCTTTGAATATTATTACCGTTTTGCCACTGGAAATCCAAGTATTGAGTTTTGTCATCATTATATTTGAGCGGAAATTGCAGCTTATTACAAGCTTCCTTGAGAACTGAATACATTCTCCAATTAGTAGGAGAGATATTATATTCTGAGCACAAATCATTCCAACTTTTGAGTCTACCATCTTTCAAAATATGTTTGAAACATTGAATTCCTTTACAGGCCCAACTCTTAGTAGAGCATCCTTGAAGTAAGGCCAAGGGTTTCCCCTTATGCTCAAGATTCCACCAAATAGATCTATTGATCTAAATGGTCCCATTTCCCCCTGAGATAAAGTGGCAATTTGTGAGCCGAGTCCTCATTACTTCCCATGCATTCCAAATAGTCTTAAAGACATTGGAGCCAACAAGTAAGATAGGTTCCTTCCTACTAAGAATATCACTGAAAGGTAAGGACTTCCAGGCTTTAGCATATTTAGGAGTGGCATTAAGAATATTTTGTCTAACCAACACTTTCCAAGGCTCCTCACCCTCAAGAGCACCAAGGATCCATTTTGCAGCCAGTGCAACGCCCTGTAATCTAAGGTCTTTTAATCCCAAACCACCTTTAGTTTTCTCCACTGTACACCACTCGCACTTTACTGAATGTTGCTTCCTTTTACCTTTACCATCAAACCAAAGAAAAGCCCTTATCTTTTTTTGAATTTCATTAATTTGATAAGAATTGAAAAACCATACTGAAGCAAAATAGATACTATAAGAGGACAGAATTTTTTGGCATATTTGAATTCTTCCAGCCAGTGATAAAAATTGTCTATTCCACTTGGAAATCTTCCTTTCAATCTTATCTCTAACCCAATGCCACATTTCCTTAATATTAGGATCTACAGCAAATGGAATGCCAAGATACCTCACAATCTTATGTGGGGCCCCCCATTGGAGACCATATTTACTAATCCAATTAGGAGCCACCTCTATCCAACCCAAGAGATGAGATTTAGATGGAGCAACTTTAGCTCCTGAGGCAAGACAAAAGATATCCAACTTACCCAACAAATTTGATAAGTTGGCCTCTTCCAAACACAAAAGAATTGATGTATCATCTGCAAATTGGAGGTTAAGGAGATCATTTTCATCAAGCAGTCTAAGACCTTTGATTCTCGGAATGGATGAATTTTCTCTTAGCACATAATGAAGGGCATCTGAAGCAATGACAAAGAGAGCCGGGGCAAGAGGACACCCTTGCCTTATAGATCTTTCCAGCACAATTTCCTGAGAAGGAACTCCATTAACTTCAACTTGAGCATTGGCATCACAAAAAAGAGTTTTGACCATATGATAAAAGGAATCAGGAAATCCAAAAGCTTTTAGCATCAATAGTACAAAACCCCACTCAATTTTGTCATAGGCTTTTTCAAAATCCAATAACAGCATGGCAATATTTTGTCCAATAAGCTTTTCCCAGTTCAAGGGCTCCCAACTAGTAATCAGGTTCTCAAGAATGTATCTCCCTTTTATAAATCTAGTCTGTGTAGAATTAATGATTGAAGGGAGAACAAGAGCCAGTCTATCAGCCATAATCTTAGCAAGAATTTTGTATGAGACATTAAGTAAAGTTATAGGTCTCCAATTTTTAACCAAGGTTTTGTCTCCTTCCTTAGGAATCAGCTTGATCAATCCTTTGTTGATTTGACTGCCAAGAGTTCACTTCTCAAAAGCTTCCTTGTAAACAAGGAGAAGATCCTCACTAACCCAATCCAGAAAGGACTTATAGAACTCAGCTGGAGGCCATCAACTCCTGGAGATTTATCATTTTTAAGGCAGAGAATTTCCCTTCTAACTTTTTGCACAGTAACATCCTTTCCAAGCTCATCTGCCATCTCATAATTCACCTTTTTAGGTATAATCTTTTCAATATGTTGTCTTGCCTGGAGATTGGCATCAGTCTCACCATCAGAGGAGAAGAGACTTTTATAAAACAGAAAAAATTGAGTCCTTATTTCCTTCGGATTACTTATAGTTACATCATTGACAATAAGCCAATCAATTTGCTCTCTGGCTTGTTTTTCTTTTATATATCTAAAAAAGAATTTAATGCCTTTATCTCCGTTTTCAAGCCAATTCATTTTTGCTCTGATCCATAGGCCTCTGACTCTGACATTTTGAAATTTCCTAAGTGAACACTTAGCCAAAGTCACTCTGTTTGTGAGATTTTCATCTCTAGGGTTCGACTACAGCTCTACCTCTGCTTGCAAGAGATTGTCTTGAAGGAGGGATTCTTCCTTTTGGTGGTCTTTGGCTTTCTTTTTCCCAATGGTCTGGAACAAAGCTTTCCAAACATATTCATGTTCCATCTGTCCCTATGTGAGAGATCTCTGTATAACCATTTATTAATCTATCTTAAACACAAAATGGAATTTTTGCAATCAATGTCCCTGAGAAGAGTAGTAAGCTACCAATGCCATTGGAAGCCTTAGGGGCAGTCTGTTTAAGACAAAATTTAACTCTTATCGGGTGGTGATCAGAGAGGATAAAGGGAGAAACTTCAACCCTGCATCCAAGATTCACAAAAGAAGCCGAAAAGAAGGAACTATTGAAATAGAACCTATCAAGTTTGCAATAAATTCTTCGTCCACCCTGCTAGGAATTGCACCATGTAAACTAGATGAACTTAGAGTCCTTTTTTTGCACTTCGATGGGGTCCTCTAACTTGATTTTAGACCTCATCCTCTGCCAATAGAATCTTTCATTCCCCTTCCACTCAAAGCCAGACCCTCCCTATTTATCTTCTTCTCGTTCAACAAAGTTGAAATAACCACCAACAATCCACGAAATGTCTTGCAAAGAACCCATCCAATTCCAGAGCCGGATCCTTTCATTGTAGTCATTAGGAACATACACATCACAAATTCCAAAACAAATGTCATCTTTCTTGATTATAAGCTAGATTGCCCTATTGCAAGGAGAGATCCCATAGCCATCAACATATCGGGCCTACTTGTTAGCCAACAAGATCACTGCACCCCCTTTCCCCTTCTCATGTTTTGTTACAAATTGAGATGCCTCTTTCCAGATGACCCTAAGATTGGTATCTTAAGTAAAACCAGTGGCCTTAACCTCCTACAACAACACAATATCAAGATCCTTCTTTTGCATTATAAATCTCCTTACAATATGTTTTCTGTCAGGAGACTCTAAGCCCCTAACATTCCAAGAAATGCAGTTTACCTCCATTATGACTGTTCACTTGGGATAGACCCTTTATCAGACTTAAAATTGTCAAAACATTTCGGTAATCTATTTTCAGATTCCATCCTCTTAGCATTGGGGGGGAGGACTCCACTCAAATTTTTTCTCTTATCCTTTTGGTGCTGATTTAAGTCTTTATCTTAGGAGGGTTTACCAGTCTCCAAACCCTTCTTCTTTATGTATCTTCGAGTTTTTTTCACAACAACCTCCATGTGATTATCCTCACCTTCAGAGTTATCCTTAGTAGAGAGCAACCCATGTTCATCTACAGATTCCATTCCTGATGGTGAAGCAAACCCATCTGAACTAGCCACTCCACTCAGGGGGTTAATAGGATCCATTCCTGATTTAGGAATCAGAATTTCATCAACCTTCTGATTTCCAACAACATAAGAAATAGTGTCGAAAGAATTGGACTTATCCATTTCACCTTCAACTCAATCCATACTAGTAATTCTTAGATCAAAGTTAAGGTGTGCAATGTGTAGATCATCTTGTGTCATTTTCCCATCTTCCAGGGATTGAAGTGGCAAATCATTTCTAAATTCAAGGGCATCAGACTCCGTATGGGATTCCACCAATTGATTTTCTTTAAAATACTTGGAATTAAAGGTGTAAATTTCCTTATTCGGGTTAGGATTAGAATCTTGAATTTCTTTTGGTTGTCTTAGCTTCATAAGTGCCAACTACTGAGCATTTAGCTTTGGAATATTTTGGACCTAATCAGAATTTTTTACATGCTCTATGTCAATATCTTCTATTCCACCCTTACGGGTATTCTCCTGTTCTTTTATTATGTTGTTATCTGAGTCAATTGAGAGGGCGGAAGAGCTTTCTTTCACTCTCGAGACATTTTGAATATCTTTATTTGTGTCAGCACTCCATTTGCGGAGGGTTATTTTCTTTATTATCATTATTTTTAGAATTAGCAGGGGCATTGCCCTTGTTAATCTCCTGCGGGGTAGGGTAACAACCCCCAATACCCACCCCATTATTTTTATCTCTACCATTTTGCTCTTCAAAACTAGAGGGCTGATTTTATCTCGACCGCCACCACTCAGGGTGGTCTTATTGTTAATTCTATTTTTAATTAAAGGGCAATTCCTTCAGATATGGCCCTCACGTCTGCAGAGAAAACAAGCATTTAACCCACCCAACAATTCAATTTCACATTTGATATTTCTAGATTTTAGTTTAATTTCTAGCACTTCTGGTAAATCCAAACCCATCAATAATGACACCAAAACGTGAGCATCAGAATGAGGAAGCGGGGATTTGGTATCATCAACTTTCAAAATAGTCCCATAGGGCTCAAGCAAGAGTGGGGCAAATTTCCACAGGCGGGGTTGGCACCCGCTTTACAGTTATCCACCAAGGGCTCGAGAGGGCCAACACCTCATCTTTCATAGCTTCCGGATTCCATGCCAGAGCATGAAAACCCGCATTACCAACATTCCAAATTGTTTAGTAACAACTTCCATCTGAGATTTTTGATTATTGGAAAAAACAACAAATAATCCTTTTTGAATCATTCAATAGTAATAAAACTGCAAACCTAATTTCCTTTCCCAAACATTATTAAACCATTCCTCCATATATTTCTTGGCCAGAACCCTATTAGGGTTGACGACTGCAAAGAAAATTGCCATTTTAATCAATCTAGCATCCTCCTTTTCAATAGCCTTAACTAGGGTTTTATTAGGAACAAGAACAACTTTCAACGGAAAAGCTGAGGTGTGATTACCTTGTTCCTGCTCCCCATTGGCACGCTATCAATTTCTCCAATGTCGAACTTGGCCCCCTGTGGCAGTTGTTTTCTCTCACCTGCAACCACGTCTCAGAAAGATTTTGTAATTTCCACATTCTCATTAGGCTTGGAAGAAATATTAAAATCTCCATCTGGGGGCTCTGTATCCCTTGGCATCATCAAGTGAAAAACCTTCATATCACCCGCATACGGGCGGGCTGAGACACCACCGTCGGCACGGGGCTGAGGTCACTCCACACAAACAAGAAATACTGAGAAAAAACTAAGCGCCACGACCAGCAAATGTCGTACGCCCAAGAATGATGAGAGATCATGGAGGAGGGCCGAGCCTTCCACGGAACGGAAGGACGCACAGTCAGAACCCACACACGAGAGAACCCTAGTTGAAGACCGCCAATCCAATCTCCCTCAGTTATCATCCTCAACTTTCATTTTGTTTCTTGTTTCAAAAAAAAGATACAAAAAAGTATAAAACCATAAAAGTATATGGGTACATTACAGCAAATGTGTGTTACTGTGTGAGGAAGACTAGATGAAGTGATTTGTGTTTAAATCAAAATGGAGTATTAAGAACTTGCATAGTGTTTGAGACTTGGACTCCACAAAAAATTGGCAAGCTGATTTTTGACTGACTTGAGTTCGCTGAAAAAATTCAGCCAAAACTCAGAATTTAAAAAATACATATAATATATGAAAATGTTATGACTTTTTTTCTATTTTCTTCATAGTCATAGATTCAGACAAGTCTAGCATTTGAGACTCATGATTCATCAAAATTCGCGAGTCTTGGATGTTAGACTCACTGAGCTTGATTTGAACTCGGACTCACAAATCCTCACCGAGTTTTGATAATATGGAAAAAAGAACCAATTCATCTTTAGAATTAAAAAATCCATGTGAGGAGTGTCCCTCCGTGAAGTGTAGAAGATATATTGTGAAACGGATCTTGGTTTCTGAAAACTCTCGATAATTTTGATTAGTTTACATTTCATTTTCAAGGCCCTTCAGATAAATTTTCAGGGAATTCAATGTGCTTTGAGAAGACGAATGAGCTAAAGCAAATCCTAATTTGATATTGCAGTTTCAAAGTTTGAGCACTGGTAACAAAACCATGATCTCAACAAGGTGATAGTCTTAAAGGAAGGTGACTATCTTAAGGAAATTACATCCTTACTATCTAGATCACCTAGATTTGGCTAGGATTTTTGGGCCCCTTTAGATCATTTTTCAGGGAATCCAATGTGTTTTGCAAAGGTGAATGACCTAAAGTAAATTTTAAATTTTTTATATTGCATTTTCAAATTCAAGCACCAGTAACAAAACTGTGATCCCAACAAGGTGACAGTCTTAAAGGAAAGTGACTGTCTTAAGGGGATTCTATCTTAAATTACAACCTAGATCACTTCAATTTGGCTAAAATGCCTCTTATAAACATTGAAGTTGATTCATATAAAGTTCCTGCTTTGATGGAAGAGGTCATGCTTCGATATTTTGAGTTCACCCATGGAAGGATCTTAAGTTGAATATCTTTATTATGCAGTAGCATTCTGCTTTCATTAGAAATTTGTGTCATCCTTGCTGATTCCTAGCTACTCCAATTTACACATGAATTGCACCATAACACTTGCTCATTGTTTGTCAGTCTAGGCAAGGATTTTAATATCTTTATTATATCTATTGAAATAGGAACAATTTTAGAAAAAATGAGTTCCTTTTGTATAAAAATTGATTAAACTTCAAGAAACTCCATACATCAACAGTACTTATAAAGATTTTTTCATTGTTAAAGTGTGTAAATTATTTTGAGCCCATTGCAATGCCCTAATTTGAGATGTTGCTCCATAATCTCTCCAATTCTTCCTTATTTAAGTTTCAACTGAAGAGTTTTGCAGAAAACTTGGCTTTTCATAGGACATACTGCACTTTCTTTAAGTGATCTCTATGTTCTTGATTGCTGCTTTTGAAAATCAGTATGTCATGTAGGAAGGTAGTAAGAAATTCCCTATCTTGTGAAATTTACTGTTCATCGACCATATAAAGGGCTAAGATCATTTGTCAGCAAGAAATATGAAAAGATATAACCGATGATTAAAATTGTATGTCAATCCGTGGTAGGAAATCTTCGTCGTGACCTTGTTCAGTTCTGATTTGCTAGTGCCAAATTCTCAGATTTATCTCAGAGAATGAGCAATAGCTTTCAAGGTTCATACTACATAATATCCAGCAAAACATTCATACAAGGACTAGGATATTTATCTTTGATAGTCTCTTTATTTTGGGTTTGAATAGCTTGGGAGTAAATAAGCGTAGCAAAAGGAAAAGTAATATAAGCAAAGATCTGTGCAACTTTAAACTATGGTGATTTTGGATGAGTTATTATCCTTTTTAAGGACAAACAATGAGTCCAAAAGTAGTACGTCCTTAAGAGTTAAATGCTGGATCAAAATGCCCAGATACAAGGGATGCTCACTGACGTTTAGGCAGATGCAAAATTTCTTGCTCATTTGCAAGATGGATTTTATGCCAGGCTATTAACAAAGCTACTTTATATTCTGATTCTTAGTATTATTCTGTTACAGGCTTTAAGGATTTTTAGATTTTGGTTCTACATGATGTTATTGAACCATTTGGATGTTATGGCTATTATCTCTTTTTTCGACTTTGGCACTCAGAAAAAGAGAGCCTTCAAAATAGGCAATATCAATTTACCATCTTTTAAGAGATACAGCTTTCCATTTGTCATCTTACAGTGAAGTACGGATAGAAGGCTTGGAAACATTGGATTATCTGGACAACTTGCAGGACAAAGAACGCTTCACTGAACAAAGTGACGCTATTACATTTGAATCTGAGGTAAGCATGATTGTTGAAGTTGCATATTATAATTTACTGTGATAAAATCTGAGTGGTTTAAACCTTCCTGGTATGTAGATCGATAGAGTTTATCTTAGCACCCCAACAAAAATTGCAATACTTGACCATGAGAAGAAGAGGACATTCGTTTTGAGGAAGGACGGCCTTCCTGATGCAGGTAAGCTATATATTTTTGAAACGCATATATGATGAAAATACTATGATCAATATCTGTATGCTAAAATTTTATTTCCTGCCTAGGCTCTGATGAATATTCCCTCTAAAAGTTCTCGTGTTACAAGAAAAGCCGAGTATAGAACAGTTTTCCCATTCTTCATTCACACAATGCAAAGTAAAAGTTCATATATTCAAAGTGGAAATCACTGTTTAGATGACTCTTTTCTTTCTGTAAATAGTGAATACCAGAAGAAGATTTCAGTTTTAATACATTTGCTATATTCGAATAAAATGTTTATTTAACTGGATATGGGATAAATTGCAGTTGTTTGGAATCCCTGGGAAAGGAAAGCTAAAGCCATAGTGGACTTTGGAGATGATGAATACAAACATATGTTGTGCGTCGATGCTGCAGCCATAGAAAAACCCATAACTTTAAGGCCGGGCGAAGAATGGAAAGGTCGCATTGAATTATCTGCAGTACCATCCAGTTATTGCAGTGGACAATTAGATCCTCGGAGAGTATTAGAAAGTTGAGAGAAACATACACTTAAAGATCTACCACAGTATGGCTCTATTAAATATATCTGTATGAAATTATTAATGAACATTTATTCAGTTGGTTTGATTTCCTTCAAAACACATGTTACATATCAAGATCTAATCAATGCATTATTTTTTTCTAGAGAATTTGCAGTGCTTATCAAATTTAACAAGATTGAAAAGCTAATGTGGGTTTGATTTAAAATTTATTCCTTTATAACAAATTTCTAGATTTCCTTGTGGCTGCCTCAAAGGGGTACTCAGAATTTGCCTAGTCTTTGCAGTCTCTGAATAAAAATCAGAAAATTGGTCAGGTGAGAGCTACACACTTGATTTGGTTAGCCATTTTTCAGAAAACTTGATTGACTTCATTTTAATAGCTGATCCTCTATTTTTGTTGAGTATAATCCGTGATAAAAATATAATGGCAGATTTTTGATGTACAGATGCTCGAAATCAGTATCTGCTTGCTAGTGGTGAAAGAAAATTTTAACATCTGCTCTCGTCAATTCAATGAGTTTCCATAACATTAATTAAATGCTGTAACTGTTATTGGGTCAAAAATGGGACTGAAGGTTATTAGTTATTTTCTTTAGTAAAGGAATAGGTATTTTATATTAGAGTCGAAACCATGAATGTTTGGCTACCAAGATGAGGCTTTTGAAGCAAGTTATAGCAGAGGGGTGCTCGTGATCTAAGATTTCAATGGCAATTTATAGAAACTTGTTTCATATTGAGTTCATAGAATTTGGAGCATGAATGTAAGGTGGATTCCTTCGTTCTCTTATGAAAGAATATATTGAGAATAGCCTCTAAGGCTAAAGAGAGTGTTTTGACATTTTGGTTTAATTAGGTCAGTAGGGAAGGGACCCTACTCAAGTAGAGATTTGCTTGAAGGGTTGATTTTATGGATGCTTTGTTAAAACATTTGTGTATGGATTTAGACTTCTTTTGCTTTTGCATTTGGGGTGATTGATTCTAATTAGTAAGTTTACCTTAATGAGAATCTTTGTAATTATGTATTTGGCATTCTAGATATGCATTTTCAAATTAAAGAAAACAAGGCTATTTTTCATTAGTATTTATGTTCATTCATAGGGTACACTTTTTATTATGAGGAATCAGTAATTTCTAAGGTCTTTTATGTAGTAGCATCTTAGGGTGTAAGAGCAATATTTCAACTAAAAATATTCTTTTTAGTTGTTTGTAGGTTTTCTTTCATATTAGACAGTCACCAAATTTTCCATTGCATTTCATCACATTTACTTATTTCACCTTGTGATTGGAAACATATGTTTATCAGAGTATTTCAATGACATTCAAATTTCAAGAGATTTTCATTACCACAAAGGCATATATTGATTTATGATCCTTTTGAGCACAATAAAATGATAGAGGAACACTTAGTATTTAGTATTTGAGGTTTGCACTAACTTCCCATAACTTGCAACAACTAAGGAGACACATTACAAGATATATAGGTATAGGGGACCTTATAGCTTGGATCGTAACAAGATCTATTGATCCTTCATTAGTGCACTCGTTCCAGCAAGCTTTTTTTACATGTGTGGTTGATTGACTACACGTTTAATAAGGCATCAAGTTTTACACCACTTTGTGGTTGACTAAGATCATTTAAAGTTAAGAGTTTCTTTATAAACATCACCCATGATCATTTGAAAGTAGTCAAGTTAAGGTCACGAGGTCTAGTCTCCCCCAAACCCGTCGTACTGGAGGGCGTGTCGCACCAGCGCCAGCAGTCACATGAAAAAAAGTTTACCAAGCGCATTGCAACTTATAGGGGGACGGATCCCTGACCAATTCCTGCAATCTAAAAAAAAAGTAGTCCAGTTAGAGATTGGAGATGGGAATCAAGTTTGAGCATTGTATTTTAATATCTTTTGAGTTCTTCAATTTCTAATCAAATGGTTGAGACCTAACATTAAGCCTATTGTGGTAGAGATTGATAATGTAATTTTGATTCTTAATTATCTATATGTTGAATCAAGTTGATGATCATGAGAATATGTTTGAATATTGTGGTGAATGTGTATGTGTGTTTGTGTTAAGGTAGCATGGTTGGATAGTCTATTATTGGACCCTCTGCCCATGATTACATTAGATAGTATAAGAGCAAAGGTTTGGAATATTGAGAGAAATTTTTTGGTTGTTGACAAATTGTCAAATTAAGGTAGCTTGCAAAGGTAGCTTGTGGATAGATTGTCAAATGTGAGACAATCACAAGGATTTTGTAAGTAGATCATTGAAGTTGAGGCAATTAGCACCATATTTGTGAAGGGGAAAGTTGAAAACCTAGAGCAAATAGATTGTCAATTGTGAGTCAATTTGCTAAGGGCAATAAGGGAGAGGAAAGAGAAAAGAGATTGTCTTTCAAATAGAGCACCAACAGTTAGGCAATATGATAGTGGATATATAAAGTAAGTGTGAGAGGTGAAACCTAAGAAGGGTTGCAAACAAGGTGGATAGATTATCGACTAAAGAGGCAATTTGTTGAATAATTTCAATGAATGTACAAGGTGAGTAGATATAGCACCAAAATTGAGACAATCTACAAGTATTTTGGTGATTTAATAGTTGAAAAGATGAAAGGAGTAAATGCAAGCCCTAGAGTTAGGGTTGCTAATGTAAGGAAAGATCCCTAAAAAATAAATTGCAATTGTTAGAATTGATCATTGAACGATGTAGCAAGTAGATTTGATAGATTACAAAAAGATGTACAAAGAGTCAATTTTGGATGTGAGCAAGAGTGAGGAAGAAATGATAGAGATTGAAAGGAAGGAATCAAGTAATGTAATGTGTGGTAATGACCAAAGATATGAAGGATGTGTCAATCTAACATTCAATGAATTTGAAGATGATGTTGTAGTCGAGGTAGAAATGATGTTTGATATGGCAAAGAATCTTTTAGATAGGATGACAAGCCTTGAGGTGAATGAGAGGAAAAGCATAGAGATCAATCTAGATCAAGAAGAGGATATATAGGATGAAGAGATGGAGATAATGTTGAACCGACCAAAGGGAGGCAAAGGATTAAGCTATATGGTAAGATCAAGACATTTCTATAAAAGCAAGTGAAGTAGATTTGGAAGTTATGAGTTGTCAGTAGATGTGTGGTGATTGTAATTAGCTGAGAGATAAATTTGAATATTTGAAGGTTGATGACAATGAAAGAAAAGAAGAAATGATACTTGCAAGAGGTACAAAGTCAATGGTAGATAACATAAATAAAGAATGTGGTAACATTGGGAGTGGTGATGAGATTACACAAGATGAAATAAGTGAAGTTGGCAAATCGGTAGAGAATACATAAATGATTGAAATAGAATGCGGCAAGTTAGGAAGCAATAATAAAGATATTCAAGGCAAGGCAGACGAAGGAATAAGAAAATGTGGTAATGCAAAAGACAAAATCAAGGATGTACAAGTGAGGACAATTGAAGATAAAATGGAATGTGGTAACATAAAAGGAAATTACATATTTGTAGTAAATTATGAAGAACCTAAAGTTGGAAATGAAGAAACTTTGAAAGAAAGAATGCAAAGAAAAGGAATTGTTGATGGTACAAATGATTATTGATAAAGAAACAAAGGAAACTAAGAGAAATAAAATTATAGGTAAGATATGGAATGATTGTGAGGTACCAAATAAAAAGATTAAGGTAAATTAGATAGTGTGATGGAATTGAATTCAATCAAAGGGTTTATGCCAAAGGTGAGACAATGTGTGATGAATATAGAGCAAGTGAAGTAAATTTTGAGATGACTACAAAGGATTGTGAGTGGTTAGTAAGGATAAATGAATGCTTGGAGGATGAATAGAAAGTAACAAAGTTAGAAATCATGAGATTGCTTTAGAGGATAGACATTTGGAAGGATGAAGATTTGATATTTCAGTGGAAATATGGGAGATTTTATTTTAGTTGAGAAGAAGTGAATGTAGACAAGGTATAAATGAAGAAATAGACAATAATTTGTACCACAAATCCAAAGAATCATAGTATAGAGGTAGAGTGAAGCTGAAATCAAGTATGTGGTTGATGCACTTAATACAAGAACTTGTGACAACAAGTATGGATACACAATATAATTAGACGGAAGAAAGTATGCACGTATGTAAGAAATATTGGAAACATGATGATTTGATTGAAGAAGGAGAATACTTATTTTGATCATTCTTAAAACTAGGATCTATTGTATAAATATCACTCATGATCATTTGAAAGTGAACATGTTGGAGATTGGAGATGGGAATCAAGTTTGAGTATTGATTTGTAATATATTTTAAATTTTGTACAATTCATAATTAAACAACTAAGGCCTAGCATGTTGTAAGCCCATTGTGAGAGATGTTGGAGAATGCCAAGATCAAGAGTATGAAACAAACTTCCACAAGTGAATAAAATAAGCACAACAGTATGTCTATCAATATGCAAATGAAGAGTGTATAATAGAATGAAAAAGCATTGCATATATACGCAAGGATGAGGAGGTGAGAAGGTAGAAGTGAAACTCTAACTATCCCTCCATAGGTAGGACACTTTTGTGAGCTTACTTGACAAGTGTGTGAGCAAGTTTCAATAGTTGTCTCAAGTGATGAGGACACATGTCTCAACCATATGAAGTGAAACAAGATTATGAAATAGCCTAAGTAAACTTAAGCTAGGTGTGAATAGGTCAATCCTAGAAAGGTGATTAGCTAACTAGGTGGATAATGACACTATATACACTAACACCCACCTTAAGTGCAACTTAGGGAGTAATGTATGCACTAATGATGAGTCCTAGCTACAAGGCCATGTTAGGTACTCATGTACAAATTCTCATAAGGTGGAGTAAAGGGGAAAAACCCATTGGAAAATAAAAATGATGCAATGAAATAGAATGTACAAGTGAAGAAGATAGGACTCATGATGAACCCCCAAGGACTACTTCTAGCACAAAGTACAATGGATGTTTCCCCCATAGGATAGAAAAAAGAGAAGGTTTATGTGACCCATCATGCATCCTCCCCTCAAAATGATACATGTAGTGATAGTAGATGCTTGGCACTGGATGTTGAAGACAATCTAAGAATGTTGAACGAAGTTTCTCCCCTTGGAAAGAAATAACACCCATGCAGCCCATTTTTGGTTCTTCTGCCAAGGGTTTATGGGCCTAGCATGTTGTAAGCCCATTGTGAGAGATACTAATGATGTAATTTTAATTGTTGGTTACCTATATGTTGAATCAAGTTGATGGTCATGAGAATATGTTTATCGTTGTGCACAAAATGTGTGTGTATTTGTGTTAAGACCGCATGGTTGGATAGTCCTTTATTAGACCATTTTCCCATGATTGCATCAATCTCCATAAAGCAAGATGCTATGACTACTTCCACCTTGTTTTCCCAAACTTCTAGGACAATAATGAACAAGAAACACAATGGATTTCAATAGGAAATCTAATGATATTCTTGTAGTAATACACCATGATAATTGTCATACATCAAACTTTCTCATTGAAACATGCAAATGGATGTCACAAATAATAATAATTAATCCTAAGAAAGCATTTTTTTTTGAGGAATCAAAGAAAATTTCATTTACTCCTTTTGAAAAAACAATATGGTGTTGCTTCACTTGCATATTATGGATTTATAACCAAGACAAAAAGTGTTGAAACCAATAGTTCTAATGGATGTAATAATGTTACCAAGAGGATATTTTATGGCAATTTTTACATAAAATATGAGAAACATGTAGTATTTAATTGAGGACCAAGGTTCATGAATGAATCAAGTTTGTTCATAAAAAGTTAGTCTCTAGCATTCAACCTAATGGAAGGATTACTATTAATACCATTGGTATGGGTAAAACTCTTTGAAGTATTGGGTTCAACAATAATGGTCCTTGTACTCATCTAGAGGTCTTAACCCAAGGGTACCTACAAGCAATAGTACCTACAATTTTCTTTAAAGTAACACTCATATACATAAAAGTATTTTTAAAATGTATTTTTAAACCCTAAATTGACTAAAAGTAATTCAAAGGCCTTCATTACATAATACAAGACACAAACATTTTCTATCATTTTGACTTCCCATTTTTCATTGTTCAAGTTTGTTGGGTTTTAGTTTTGGGTGGTGAAGAATTGCAAAGGTCTAAAATGTGCTTGCTAAGTACTACAAGAAACAACTAACTTGCACTAAATAAATTCATCAAAGGCAATTTTACTTTAAGGTTTTAAAAAAGTTATTTCAAAAAATTTCCTTCAAAATATTTTGAATATTTTTTTAATTGTTATTTATTATTATTTTTAAATGTATTGTGGGGTTGTATTGTCGCTATTTTTGTTATGCTTTATTTTTTAATTCAACATGTGTTGGGGCTATATTTTTAAAAATTTCCTTATAATAAGTATTTGTACAAAATGGTTGTTGTTAGCTCTAGTTTAGTAGGTTTGGGAACATATGGATCATTCAAATTTGACCAAGCATCACATCTTTGTTAAGGTAATTGAGAAGCTTCTTAGAGGTGGGTGTAGACACCTAAAATCTTACCTTACCCAGTCACACCTATTTTATCCTATCCTAAGCTATTAATTAAATAAATATCTATTATTTAATTAATTCCATCATTTCCCCCATTTTATCCTAACCTTTAATTAAATAAATATTTATCATTTATTTAATTATTTTACCTTTCACTTGATCCCATTAATTAATCAAATATTTTATTATTTATTTAATTAATTGCATATTCACCTTTGTCCAAGTGTCCATTTAATTTTAGTCCTTAACTTGTTCACATGGATCATAATCTAAAATTGTCATGTGACAAGTGTCTCTTTCACATGTATAACTAAGACCTTCACTAGATTCATTGAACCTAGACACCTTCCCAAAAATCAAACTAAATTTCCATCTCATCCATTCATTTCATATTGCGCCTCTTAATCCTAACCATTCACATAAAGATGATGCCCTAATACTAATATTAAACCTAGCCCTTATCTCTCATATGACACTTGTCACATAAATACAACTTTTAATCCAAGCCCTAATCCTCATTCAATCATAGCCATCCATTAACCAATGAATCTTGGCCATTGATTCCTCTCATGGAAATTTTATAAATGAGAAGGCTCTCATCCCATTTGAGGGTCCTCTTTTATGCTATTGTTATGTTGTCCAAATTTCTATTGAATATTACTTTCATATCATCATGCTACTGGAATCATGAGCAAGCACATCTAAGCTATCAAACTATCAATATATTACACTTGATATTTCTAAGGTTTACATGTATTTGGTTTGATCCAGGCTAGATTTGATGCATATTTTACTTATTTCATATAGTGGGCATTATAGTCAATGCCATAACAACTATAAGGTTTTTTATAGTCAAATGATGACTTTCCTATGTATATGGTCGACTAAAGAAGTAAATTTTATCTAGGGTCCAACAAAACAGAGTTGAAAGAACAATCTACTGCAAGTATGAGTAAGCTTAGTGATGTTGTCATTAATGTTGCCATTGATGTCAACACAGTACATAATGTTGCAGATTGTGCATGTATAGTTGAGATGTTGTTGAGATGTTGTGAGTACATGGAGCTATCTTTATGATGTTGTAGATATGTTGATATGATGGGTTACCAAGTGCTTCTAAGAAAATTAATAAATAGAGAAGTTGGAGTTGTGTGTATTTAGAATGTGCTCCGGTTTGTGCTCCACATTTCTTCTGTGTTGATCCTATGCTTGTGGGGATCAGAAGTGTTTTTTATGGGCATCTGTTGGTGACATCTCCTAATTTGTAGCTACTAGTTTATTGAAGAGTGAAAGTTGTGTTCACTGGTGTGTGAACCGGTTGGCAGGGTTTTTGTTCTGTGGACTGAGAGAAATGTTTCTACTCTATATTCCTTAGTTGGTTTGTTTCAAATCTTGCGGATCTAGTAGAAGACTTGTTAAGGTGGTATATGTGTTTTGGCAAAAGTGTTTGTGGTTTGGTGCTCCGGAGGGCAAGGTCCAGAGTCCCTGTGTGTATCTGTGTAGTTTGGATAGATTGGTGAAGAGTGTTCTGAGTATGAAGTTTGTTGAAGCTAATGTGGATGAATCTGAAGGTTTCCAAGATGTGTTTTGGTATGTGGTGAAGCGTGTTGTGCCATTTGCATGTTATTCTCTTGTTGGGAAGCATGTACTTCAAAGCTTATTTGTGTTTTCATTAGGTTTGGTCGACCTAGTGTTTACACTTCATACAAAGGATTAAGAATTAATTGAGATAGCGTGTGATTGATCTGAGACATTGTTTTGGGTCTTGGTTAAGTGTTGGTTTGGTCCACTCCCATTCCTTTCCACTACGAGAATGTTGAGTTTCTGACCTAATTTAAATTTATGAAATGAAGCGTGTGTAGTCGACCTTGGAAAAAGTTTCTAAGGTTGAAGAAGGTATAAATACAAGTCGAGATGTTGCGAATGAATGAATCAAGTATGCCATGAGTTTGAAGAGCAGAGTGTGCGAAAGTGAATTGAGGCAACAGTACTTTAATGTGTTAGATTCCTGAAAGTGGTGAGCTGATGGTGTCTGCAATTCTTTTGATCATGGTTGCGGATGTGTGTAATTTGCAGTGGTGGATTTTTCTGTAATCTTTTTTTTCTGTAAGTAGTGAGCCTCCTTCTGGACAGTTAGTCCTATCTGTAGGCAGTGAGCTTTTATATTCGGATAGTGAGTCATTTTGGATAGTGAGCATCTTTGTATTCGATTTTTGATATTACTTTATATTGTGAGTTAATCCTTACCCTGGTTTTTCCCTCATTGGGTTTTCCACGTAAATATGGTGTTTCCTATGTTGATATTGCTTTATGTTATTTGCATTTCATGTTCATACTTAATAAAAGAATTAAATGGATA
>VDFB02139327.1:0-19511 GCA_007258455.2 Sequoia sempervirens | reverse complement strand
GGTGCTTTAGGAATTTAATAAGGTAAACATTAAGATTAGGGGTTTGAAAGAAAATATGCAAAACTTGTCGAAGGGTTCTTCTTCAGATATTTTGATTGAGAGAGTAGTTGATTTGGAATGCTCCTTTTTAGACTTTAAGACCTTGTGTGAGAATCACCTTTTTGAAATTGAGGCTAAGATTAATGAAACAAATGTAGATATCAAGAAACTGCTGCAATTTAGTCATTGTTTGGTAAAGAATAGTGTGGAATCCCTGGAGATCTTATTTGGTAAGATTAGTCAATTAAGGGAAGATTGGCTTTACTTTGCGAAGATACTGGATAAAGAACAATCTTCAAATGGAAAGGGGAAGAAGGGTGACAAAGATGAGGCCAAAGGCCCGTCTGCCAGGACTAGGGGAAACCTTAGGAAGACCTTTGAGGAGGAAAAACAAGAACTGCTGGATATGGTCAATCTACATTGAAACTAGGAGATTGAGGTGGCTAACACCTTGAAGAATATGAAGTAGTGTCTTTTTTTGTGTTTTTTGTTTAGTTGGTGTTTGGTCGCTATTTTTTTGTTGATGGTTTACTTTTGGCTGTTGCTGATATTTCAATGTCTTTCTCTTTGAGCAACTTTCCCTCTTTTAAAAATATGTTTTTCATATTTTTAAAATGTACTATTATCTTTTTTATATCTTTTATCAAGATATAATAACTTACAATTTAATGCTTGTTGTTACTTTATCCAAATTTTAAATTGTAATGCAATTATCTCTTTACTATAATTTTATAAAATTATTTTAATTATTACAATAATATAATATTTTAACTTATTAGAAATATAATTGAATTGTTATTAAATTTGTTCTTTACAATATGACATTATGTCTTTATATTATAAGAATTATTTATATTATTTTTTAATATTGATTTTTTTTTTTTTGGATAATATTATAACTATAGTCTTGTCTATTATGATTTTTAGTATTCTTATAATTTTATATTTTATATTTTTATTTTCATAATCATCACTTATTAATATATGTTAATTTTTTAGAATTTATTATTATGAATATATGTAATCAAATCATTCTTTACTCAAAATAAATATTTATATTTTATATATTAAAATACAAATTTTATAACTAAAATATTTTAAAAATAAATTATCATCAATTTAAATAGTTATAAACTTTTACCTCTTATTTAGTTAGATAAACTGTGGGTGGTTTAGGTGGTAATGCTCTTCAATCTGTTATCATTTAAATAAGGCGATGTGTATATATAAAAACCAAAAAGCGTTGTATTTTATCAAAATTTTAAGGCAAAGTTTTACTTCTAACAAAGTTACCTATTTGTTATCATTTAATTTTTTTCTTTCATACATTATATTTTAACATTGTATTATAATATATATACTATATACTATATAACATATATAAAATCTAATATATAATTTAAGGTTCTAGGAAAATTCACCTCTAGCAATTCACCCAAGGGCAAATTCATTGCCATGACAAATTCACCTAAAGGAAAATTCACCACTAGTAATTCATTGTGGTAGAAAATTCATGCATTAAATGTTTGTGATTAATTTTCAGTGGTGGTGAATTGTTGGTAGTGAATTTATCATGACGGTGAATTTTCCCCGCGGTGAATTGTTGGCGGGGAATTTGTTGGATGCCATAATTTAATATATTAGATAATAATTTTATAATATTATATTTTAATTTTTAATAATTAATATATTATTTGTTGAATCATTTAATACAAATTATTAGACTATTTTTAATATATAATATTAAATTAACATATTATATATTACATTAACTTTGTGATAGAGAACACAATTATCTTTGTTTTTAATATATTTATACTATTTTTTAATTCTTTTATTAAATTTTTAAAACTATTTGTTCAAATATTCATATGTTTTAGTTTAAACATAAAAATATAATAATGAAGAAGTAGATGATTTTACTTTCTTATTGTTTAATTATATTTTAAAATGTAATATGTAAAATATCATTAAATTTATTTTTAAATTTTTTTATAAATATTTTAAAGAATTTTTTTAAAATATAAAGCATAAAAGAGAAATATAATAGTTCTTTTTCTAGTGGAATCACTTTGACATCTTTGATGGACCTATTAGCTAATATAAAACATAAAACAAAAATATGTAGTTAACAATAAATTGCAATATCTTAAGAACTTTAGTATAAAATTTTGAAGATTTTTCCAAGCAATTCTAAAATTTGAAAATGGTTTGAGCTAGATTATTCTTCACGTTGCACTCTAGCATGAAGTATGAAATAGTCATAGAAGAGCAAGGTGTAGTCAAGGGAATTTAACTGTATTATTCACATTCAATTCAAATGAAGATCATAGCATATTCTATAGTAGAGAATGCCTTTGTCGTGGCACAATTTTGTATTTGTTGTAAGCAATGATTGCCACCACAATCAATATTTTGTTCTTGTTAAAGACCATATACATTAAATGCAATTACTTTGATCTTCTTGTTAAAGATCATATATTGTGGAAGCAAGTACTTTATTTTTCTTGTTAAAGACCATATACATGAAATGTAATTACTTTGTTCTTCTTGTTAAAGACCACACACGTATTTGAAATGCAAGTAATCTTTGAAGCTAATTGATTCACCAACCCTAGTAATGGATCAAGATGTTGGGCCATTTCCAACAATAGAGTAAACAAACACAATACCAAAGGGGGACATAGTAGTGGAAGGTGAGGTTAGAACCTCATCTAGCATACCTTCTTATTTGATAGTCTATTGTAGTGCCTCCTCCAAGTTTATAGCCACTGGTTGGGGCATTAGTGGTAACTATAGCAACAAAATAGATAGAAAATTAGAAAATGGTCAATGGTTCTATATCTAACCCCAGTTTGATTGAACTAATGTTGTTCTCAATCTGTTTACAGATCAAAGAACCAAATTGTCTTGCCACCATTTGATAGGAGCTTCCAAACATGGGACAGGTTGTTTTAATATTGTTTTATAATTATTTCATTTTATTTTTACGTAAATACTTAATTTTATCTTCTTAAAATTTGTTCCCTTAATTGAATTTGTTTTCAATTTTAATCTTATTTTATATTTTTTAAATAAACAATATATATTAATTTATACTTAAATTTTTAAATTTTATAATATTCATAATTATATATTTTTATTTTTTATAGAACAACAAATTATTTATATTTAAAATACTAATAAAATAGTTAAATATTATACCAAATAAAATTACTTTCCATCCTACAAAAATCTGCTATCTCAAATTATTATTACATACTTAGCTAATTGATATATTATGATTTAAATATAGACTTTTGAATCATTGCAATATTGAAAAATAAGTATGTAGTTGGTATGCGGTTTTCAGAGTCCATGAAGTTGATTAGAGCAAGCATTTGAATTCAACTGTGCATGTATTTTTATCAGACATTACCTCTTTTTCAGATCACACTCTTGATCCATCCATAGAAAAAGATACATCCATAAAAAACATACACAATTGAAAACTTTAGCTTTAATCAAATAAATGTATGACAATTGTTTTTAACTATATGGAAATACCTACTCTATTGAAAAATGAAAATAAAAGAAAACATAAAATAAAAAAATAAAAAATAATAAAAATTAAGGAAAATTACGTTTGCAGTGCCATTATTGAGGCCCTACCTAGCCTATTTGGTAATTGTTCTAAGATTCATTTCACGCTTATTTTTGCTTGAAGGTATCCTTATTTGAGATGAGCGGGCTAATTTATGAGATCGACGGTTTAGTTACATTATTAAGGGATGCAATACGGTTAAATTCATCTGGATCGTCTATTTTCGTTACTACCAAACCGTCCTTTGTTAACGTCAGTCATTCAATTCACATTAATCTCCATTTTTTTACCATGCTTTAATCAATAGATATTCATGTGAATTGAATGACTGACGTTAACAAGAACAATTTATTTAATAATGAAATAGACGGTCATTAACTCGCTCATTTATCCATAACTAATAATTAAATCCATCATAAATTAACCCTTCATCTCAAATAGAATATGCCATCAACATAAAAATAACTGCATCGTGCGTTTAGAATATGTGATTGACTGTCAGGTCCCACCACATCATAGTTGTCATTCGTATTTGCCCTAGTATTTGATGAAAATGTATCTTATCACTTTTTCGACCAGCGTCATATATTTCATTCAAACATAATTACTTAACATTTATCAAACGTCTCATTAATAATATGATATTATACAATAAATATTATATAATATAAAATGATATTCTAAATTATTAAATATATTTTTTATATAATATTTTATTTATTACAAAATTATTTTTTTAAAATATTTTATATATTGTTTATATTTATATATATGTTATTTAATTATTAATTATTTTTATATGATGTAAATTATATTATATGTAATGTAATTATACTTATTATTATATAGTATTTGATATATAAATTATAATATTACTATATATTATATTTTACAATGAAAACAATTAAATATAAATATTACATTAATTAATATATTTTAATATAGTACAAATTAGATTGATTGTAATATAATAGAATATGTAATATATATAATAATTATATTTATTATTATTATATAATATTTTATATATTAAAAATTTTTTATTATTATATATTAGAAATTATTAAATATAAACACAAAACTATTACAATTAATAATTAATATATTTTATATAATACAAATTAAATTAGCATATAAAAATTATAATAGTTTAATTGATCTTTGTACGAAAAAGAAAGAGAGATAATATCTCTCTATCTCTTCCTCTCTATCTCTCTCCTTTTCTCTCTATCTATTGAACTATCTCTCCCTCTCTCCCCCATCTTCTCTCTCCCTCTCCACGTATCTCTCTCTCTCTATAAATGTTGAGGATAAGGATGAAAGTTGGCACTTTGCTTACATCACTTTACCATTAAAGTGTCTCATTTATAGCTATTGTGCTTTCCAAACATTTGACTCATGTAATAATCTCCAAAAGCAAATGATAAGTTCTTCCAAAGCATTTGAAAGCACCATGTTAAATTTCCTTTTCATTGCATAAAGCAAAGGATTTGCTGGGGAGATTTTTATTTAAGTGCACTTCTATGTGAGCTTCACTGATGTGGCTATGGAAATATCTTGAGTCCAATTGTTTCTAATGTTTTATTTTTCTTTTAAAGGATAAAATCATTTTATTAGATTTTATATACTCTAAATGAATTAAGATTAGTTTATAATAACTATGCACTTCTTATACACCATATAGATAATATATAGTACATATAAATAATTATATCTATTTATAAAATTATAAATACTTACCAACATATTAATAATAATTAAAATATTATAGTAGATAATACCTAATACTAATAATTTATAATATCACTGACAATAATTAAGTATAATATAATTAGTTATAAATAATTAAATAATTATATATATTAATTCATTATAGTATATAATTGTATTAATTACTTCATTATAGTATATAATTATATATATTATTTTATTATAGTATATAATTATATATTATTAATAATATAATATAAGAGCCATC
The DNA here is from genome assembly GCA_007258455.2 of Sequoia sempervirens. Taxonomy (NCBI): domain Eukaryota; kingdom Viridiplantae; phylum Streptophyta; class Pinopsida; order Cupressales; family Cupressaceae; genus Sequoia; species Sequoia sempervirens. The sequence goes on along the minus strand of VDFB02139327.1, from coordinate 13,911 downwards.
TCCCCATCTCTCATTGTCTCCCTCTTTCTATCTCCTTCCATCTCTCCTCTATATATTTACTTATCTCTCACCCTGTCTATCTATATTTACCCTCTCTCCCTCTCTCCCTATATCCATATCACTCCCTCTTTTTTATATATCATATCTCTACCTCTCTCTTTTTTACTCCATCTCTCTTAATCTATACCTCTATCTCTTAATTTATCTCTCTCGTCTCCTCTCTCTCTCTCTCCCCCTATCACTCCCTATTTTTGTATCTCTCTACTTCTCCTCTCTATTTATCTCTCTACCTCTTTCTATCCTTATCTCCCCTCTCGTTTATCTCCCTATCACTCTCTCTTTCTATATATCATTATCTCTACCTCTCTCTTTTATTCACTCCATCTCTCATGCTCTATATATCTATCTCTTTGTTTCTCTATCTCCTATCTATATTTATTCCTATCCATATATTTATACCTCTATCTCCCTATCTCTCTATATTTATCTCTATCTGTCTCCTTATCCCTCTCTATCTCTATATATATCCCTCTATCTATATCACTTCCTCACCCCTCTATATCCGTTGAGCAACATGAGCTTGTTGATAATGGAGCCTAATTATCTTCCTTATTTAGAGGTTTTGTTTTGGTCATGTTTGGATCCTTGTATCTTAAAGCTATCACTTCTCCATTGAGACCTTTGTTGCACAAAAAACATCATTTTCTAAATGGCCTACCAATTGATCTCACTTCTCTCTTTATCTCTTTCTATCCATATATTTTCTACCTATATCTCCCTATCTCTTTATCTCTATTCCTATCCCTCTCTATCTCTCTATATCACCCTTTATCTATAGCTCTACCTCTCCCTCTCCATGTATATATATTGAGCTATATCTCCCTCTCTCCCTCTCTACATATCTCTCTCCCTCTTTCCCCCCTCTTCTCTCTCCCCTTCCTCTACCCATTTATCTCCCTCTCTCCCTCCTCTATTGATCTCTCTTCCTCTAACCCCCTTTTCCTATATATCTCTTTCTCTCTCCCTCTCAATCTCCCTATCTCTCTATATCTTTGTCTTTCCCTCTACCTATTTTTATCTCTCTATCTATTTCTCTCCCTTTTCCTCTCTCCTTCTATCTTCATATCTACCTCTATCTTTCTCTCCCCCTATATCTCTAGACATGTCTCCATATATCTATCCATCGATCTCTCTCCCTCTCTCCCTCTCCCTCTTCTTATACCTCTACATCTATGTCTTTGCCTATTTATCTCTCTCCATATTTCTTCTTCCATCCCCCCTCTATATCTCTATCTCTCCATCTCTCTCTACCCCTATATCTCTCCCTCTCTCTACCTCTATGTATCACTTCATGTCTCTATATTTTATATTTTATCTTTCTATCTCTCCCTCTCACATTCTTTCCCTCTTTCTCCCTCTTTATATATTTGTCTCTTCCATCTCTATCTATCCCTCTCTCCTCTCTCTTTATCTCTCCCTCTCCTCTCCATATCCATTTACTTCTCTATCTACATGTGCATCTACATCTCTATCTCTATCTTCCTCTCTATCTTTCTCACATATCTCTATCTCCTTACCCCTCTCTTTCTTGTGTTAGAGTGAATAATTTATGTATTCATTATACTTAATTGTACTTAGGTTGATGAGGTTAGACAACATCTTATCTAACTGAATGTGCAAATTTTAGACCTCTAGAGGTTACCAAGTTATTTGGTAAACCTCATGTGCTACCTTTTTGAGGTTGGAATACTTTCCATTTCACCTCAAAGGTCACTCAACACTTGGCATCAAGGTTGATGACTTGGTCAATTAGGTTTTTGGTTTGCACATTCCAAGTGATCCTAGGGTTGATACCTATAGGACACTTACCTACTCTTTTGTTCCACTTCATGGGGCACCTGTCAAGCCACATCATAGGTTGATTGCATCTTCCTTGTCTATATACATACAATATTTGCATTGTTCACTTGTGCTTGTTTCTTATCTCCATGATCTCATAATTCTTATATCTTGCTCTTCCCCCTCTATCTCTCCCTCTCTCTCCATCTCTCCCTCTTGCAATCATAAGTTGAGCATGTTGGTAATGGAGCCTAAATATCTTCTTGATTCAGAGGTCCTACTAATTGACCTCATGTATTTACACAAATGCATTAAGAAAAAAGACCAAAATATTAACTAGTTGACCTTCCACACCTCTTCGGCGTACCCATTGCACACCAAAGTGTGATAGCTAGTTATTTTCATAGGTTGAAATGTCCTCTGATTTCTGATAATCAAGACAATGAACTCGTCCTAATTGATGGCTTCTTCCCGGTTGTCAGGGCAAATTCCAAGTCCATTATATTGAAGTATGCATATGCAAGCATTTCTGCATGTCACTGCTATGCGGGTATCAGTCGAAGGCTGAAGTGCAGTGAAAATATTGTGGGTAAACCAGAGGTCTTCGGATTAGAAGTATCACAAGCTGAACAATGTAGAGGGTTTTCATCCTCTGGCATTGGGAACCTTTCCCTATGGAGAGGTAAAAAGAAAATGATGAGTAGAGAAGGGCTGCTTGTGGTTCAGGAGCTCAAGCGATTGAAAAAGGATAATGAACGCATTCAAAAGTTCATGAAAACCCATGTCTCTAGACTTTTGAAGTCCGACCTTCTTTCCGTGCTTGCAGAGTTCCAACGCCAGGACGATATTTTTCTAGCCCTTAAGGTCATTATCATGTGAATTCTAAATTTGTCATTTTTGTAGATTTTTATGCTTCATCTAGTTTCTAAATCGTGCAATGATATTTTGTGTTTTGAAATTTGAAATGGTGTCTATTGGCTTTGTCTTCGTAATATTGTTTCGGTAGCTCTTATTCATATTAGTATTTTCATTGAGTGTCTTAGTGAGGTTAAACTCAAACCCTCTTTACTACTATCGGATTTCAACCATTTTCAGGACAGGAGTGATTCCTCTTGCGATTTGGTGTAATCCTGTTGTTGGTAACAAAAGCAATTCAGCAGGCAATTCTGTCAGCGTCAGTTGATCCAAGCAGTTTCTTTTTCTCTCTGTTTTATTTTTTTAGAATCTTCCTTATTGCTGTTCTCCATTTTTGTTACGCAACAGAGGCATAAACTCTGTTTTTGTTACTCTTTTAGTAGTTTCTTCAGATGAGTCTGCGAGCTCATCTTTTGTTTTCTGATATAAATAAAAGTTTTGTAAACTCTTTATAGAACCAGTGATAATGAATAAAATACAATATGTGTTAAACATTTTCCTGTGTAAAATTTCTCCGCTGTAAGTGTTTTTTTTTTTCTCTGTTTACTTGTATTTTTTTTGGGACTGTTTAAATACTTCATTTGTTATCAGAGCAGGTGTTTTTTTGGTTAAATCAATCATGTCTGGTTTGAACTCTTTGTCAATTCCCAAGTTTAATGGAAGTGATTATAATTACTGGTGCATCAAAATGATGACCTTCTTGATGGGAAAAGATTCGTGGGAGATTGTCGAAACAGGATATGAAGAGCCAGCAGATTGGAGTACTCTTACAGCCAATGAAAGAACAGCGAAGAAAGAGGCTAAGAAGAAGAACTCTCAGGCCTTATTTTATATTCAAATAGCTATTGATAAGAGCCTATTTCCCAGAATTGCGGGTGCAAAGACAGCAGAGACTACCTAGAAGATTCTAAAGGAAGCTTACCAAGGTAGTGATTAGGTAAAAGTAGTTAAGTTGCAGACATTAAAAAGAGAGTTCGAAAATTTAAAATGCAAGAATCTGAGAAAGTAGGTGATTTTTGTGTAAGAGTGAATGATGTTGTCAATAAAATGGCCACTCTTGGAGAAACTGTAAACAATGAAATTGTGATAAAAAAAGTTTTGAGGTCTCTTACACCAAAATGGAACCATGTAGCTATAATCATTGAAGAGAGCAAAGATTTGTCTACCCTTCAATTTGATCACCTAGTTGGATATCTAATGTCTCATGAAGAGAGATTGAGAGATTCATTTGGAGAATCTGATGAGAAAGCTTTTTCCTCCAAACTACAAATTACAAAGAATGAAGATGCCAGTACTAGTAGCAAAAGCAATCAAGGCCAAGGTCGAGGTCAAAATCAAAATCTTTCAAAAGGTAATAGAGGAAGAAGAGGTGGTCCAAGAGGAAGAGGTAGAGACAGATTTAATAAAAGAAATATTCAATGTTATCATTATATTAAGTATGGTCATTTTGAAAGGGATTGTAGATTAAAATCCAGTAATAACAATAAAGGTGCCAATTATGCTCAAGAGAGTGATGAGGCTTCCTAAGTAATTTATTTTTATCTTATGGAAAATCTGAAAATGTTGGTCAAGATGTTTGGTATTTAGATTCAGGGTTCTCTAACCACATGTCAAGGAATAAAGAGTTTTTTTCTAAAATTGATGAGAGTTTTAAATCCAAGATCAAGCTCGATGATGACAAAACATTGGAAGTTGCTACCAAAGGAGCTGTGAAAGTCCATATTAAGGTATGAAAAATGTTCAAGAAATTTATTACACTCCATAGTTAAAGCATAATTTATTAATTGTTGGGAAATTGTGTGAGAAGAATTATAAGGTGGTGTTTGAAAATTAGAAATGTACAATTTATGATAAGAATCAAGGCAATAGGGTGGTTACAATTGTGCCTATGTCCAAGAATAGGATGTTTCCATTGAAATTTGGAGACCATAACAGCAATCTTGCAAATATTGCATATGAGGATAAAAGTTGGTTGTGGCATCTCAAGTATGGACATTTAAATTTTCAGAGTTTGAAATTTCTCAAATCAAAATCATTGGTTTATGGTTTGCCTAAGGTTGAAGAGCACAAGGAGGTTTGTGAAGGGTGTGCTAAAGGCAAACATGCAATAGATAAATTTCCAAAAGGAAATGCATAGAGGGCCCATTATCCACACTCAGATATTTATGGTCCTGTGCAGACAAAGAGTTTGGATAAGTCCTCATATTTCATTACTTTTATTGATGATTACTCACAAAAGTGTTGGGTCTATTTTTTTGAAGACCAAAGATGAAGCCTTTGTTTCCTTCAAAAGGTTCAAAGCCCTGGTGAAAAATGAAAAGGGTTGCAAAATTAAATGCTTAAGGACTAATCATGGAGGAGAGCATTGTTCAAGAGATTTTTAGAATTTTTGTGATATGAATGGTATCAAAAGACGACTCACCACTACTTACACACCTCAACAAGATGGGGTAGCTGAAAGGAAAAATCGTACAGTGGTGGAAATGGCAAGGAGTATGTTACAAACCAAGGGACAAAGTAATTCTTTTTGGGGTGATGTAGTTGCTACAACAGTATACATTCTTAATCGATGTCCCACTCATGCACTTGATATGATGACTCCTTATGAAGCTTGGTATGAAAAAAAATCTAGTGTTCAACATTTTAGAGTTTTTGGTTGTTTAGCCTATGTTCATGTAGCTGATCAAAACAGGAAAAAGTTAGATCCAAAAAGTGAATCCTGCATTTTTGTTTGCTATAGTGAGAAAAGTTAAGGCTTACAGGTTGTATAATCCTCTCACCAATAATATCGTTGTGTCAAGAGATGTGATTTTTGATGAAGGGAGAGTTTATGGTCATCAAAAAGGCCATGATGAGAAGTCCAAATCTGTTTTAAATGGTGATATTCTTCATGATATTGATTATGAACAGCCTATAATACTTTAGTTCCAAGTGTTACAAGTCCACCAAGTAGCCCCTCATCTAGTTCTTCAGTTTCAAGTGCAAGTTCAAGCCCAAGTCCAACGAGGAAGATGAGAAGCTTAAGTGATATTTATCAAAAATCTACAAATCTTGCACATGAAGAAAATCCAAGAGGTGAGACAATAAATTTTGCTTTATTTTCACAAGCTGATTTTGAGCCATCATGTTTTGAAGATGCATGTCTTAATAAAGTTTGGGTGCAAGCAATGCAAGAAGAGATAGATTCCATTCATAGGAATGACACTTGGGAGCTTACAGAGCTTCCACATGACAAAAAGAAGATTGGTACTAAATGGGTCTACAAGAATAAGTACAATAGTGATGGAAGTATTGAAAGCCACAAGGCAAGATTAGTTGCTAAAGACTACACACAAAGGTATGGGATTGATTATGAAGAGACATTTGCACCTGTAGCAAGACAAGAGACTATAAGAATGTTGATTTCCCTAGCAACCCAAAAGAAATGGAGCATTCATCACATGGATGTGAAAAGTGCCTTCTTGAATGGTACTTAAAAGAAGAAATCTATGTGGGACAGCCACAAGGTTTTGAGGTGCAAGGCAAATAACACCTAGTCTACAAGTTGAAGAAGGCCTTGTATGGCCTTAAACAAGCATCAAGAGCTTGGTATGCTAGGATTCATGGATATTTTCAAGAGAATGGTTTCAAGAGAAGTAAAAGTGAACCTACCCTTTACTACAAACAAGAAGGTAATGATATTCTTATTGTTGGTTTATATGTTGATAATTTGTTGTATATGGGTAGCAATTCTAAGATGAAAGATGAATTCAAAAGTGTTTTGATGAATGAATTTGAGATGAAAGATTTAGGTCTCATGCAATATTTTCTTGGAATGGAGGTTTATCGAAGTAAGGATGAAATTTTTATTTGTCAAGAAAAATATGCTAAGGATATGTTGAAGAAATTTGATATGGTTGGTTGTAAACCAGCCTCAACTCCAATTGCTCATAGAGTTGTGCTATGCAGAGATGATGGTGCTGAGAGAGTTGATGGGGTAGCTTATAGAAGTATTGTTGGGAGTTTGATGTTTCTAACCTACACAAGGCCTGATATTGCTTATGCAATTTCACTTGTTTCAAGGTACATGACAGATCCTTCTGAAATTCATATTAAGGCAGCCAAAAGAATTTTGAGGTATTCGAATGGAACTCTCAATTTTGGCATTCATTACTATAATTCTAAAGAATTTAATCTAATTGGCTTCAGTGATTCTGATTGGGGTGGTAGTATGGATGACCGAAAGTCTACATCTGGTAGTTGTTTCTCTTTTGTTTCGTGTTTGATTAGTTGGAGCTCAAAGAAGCAAAGCATAGTTTCCCTTTCTTCCACAAAAGTAGAATATGTTGCAGTTACTTCTGCAGGTACTCAAGCATTATGGCTTAGGAAACTCCTTGAAGAAATTGGTGAGAAACAAATTCAGCCTACAGTAATATTTTGTGATAATATGAGCACAATCAAATGGCCAAAAATAGAGTGCATCATAGCAGAACTAAACACTTTGATCTTAAGTATCATTTAATTAGAGATTTGGTGCAAAAGAAAGAAGTAGAACTCAGGTATATCAAGACAGAAGCTCAACTTGCAGATATTTTTACTAAGGCTGTCGCCAAGATTCAATTTTTGATGCTCCAAAATCGTATTGTGAGTCCTCTCCGCATCAAGGGGGAGTATGTTGATAACAAAAGCAATTCAGCAGGCAATTCTGTTAGCGCAGTTGATTCCTCTTGCGATTTGGTGTAATCCTGTATCAGCAGGATCGACACCGAAAGCTTTGTATTTCCAGCTGTAGTACTCTAGCAGTCAAACTTGAACTCTGGTTGCTGCAGCCTGATCTGAGCCTCACCAACTCAAATCAATAAGTTGTGGTGGGACACATAACCCTAAGTTAAGTTTGTTTTGGGGATCTTAATTGTGTGAGCGAGTCTACTTTTGGTGAGACTGAGATGGGGCATCTATAATTGATGGTTTATTAGCAGATAGATTTACTCTTGTTGTTTTAATATAAGATTAATACTTGGCATTAGCATTTATAGTCCAGTTGTATTAGAAATATAGCTTCTTGAATCAACTGTGTATGATTTTTGCATAGGTCTTTATGTCGTATGATCATCAATCTGGCTTGTATATTGCTTGAGTGTACTTGTAAGGTTGCTTTCTGGAAGTGCTCGGATCATAATTCCTCATTCATTCCCTTGCGATTCTGCATAGTTAGTTTCTTTTATATGCTGGTCTGCTGCAATTTTTTCTGGTTTCTGCTAATATCAGAGATTTTCTAGGTAACACTGCAATGGAGCAATTGAAAATCTTTTTGCCTATTTTAGTTGTCACGTAATTTTTGGAAAGGTGCTAATGTTGCCCTTTTAAGCTCAATATTGTTGTTCGTAGTTTTTCTTTTACCTATTGTGGTTTTGCTCACATGGCTGTGGAATTCGAACTTGCGTTTTTTAGGTTAGGATAAGGGTATATTATTATATATATTCCCTGTATTGCTTCAATGATTGGATTCAAATTGGGTGTCTGGAATCTTTTATTTTTTTATCAAAGAAGATGCACCATTTACAGAAGGCTATGATGCAGACTTACCCTCACAATTGGTCATCATTTAATCTGATTTTCTGGAGTAGCTTTGTAGCCCTAAGTGAATTTTTTGACGGTTACTCAGTTGGATTAATTGGAATGTCCGAATCTGGATTGATCAATCCTACCCTCATCATACTAGATTTAAATTAATGTCAGATATTTTAGTCTGACTGTCTGCAGGACTTGAATTGGTACTTTTTATTGGCTATGCGCAACCTGATATATTTGAATTTCACAATTCATTGTAATCATATCTTACTTTAATAATCAATAAATGCTTCTTTGAGTTTGGTTTGAGCTTGTGACTTTTTGGCACAGAATGAGTTCCAATGGCTTTTGCACAAATGAATTTTGGTCAATGAAATGAAAGGAACAGATGAAATTCCATTTCATTGAGAGACAGAAACTTAAAAATACATAAATTCAATAAAAATGTCTGTTCCTTTAATTTCATTGGCAAAAATCCTGTTTACTTCTTTACCTACGAATGTTGCTATTTTTTACGCTAATAGGAAGGTGGCAAGCATGCATTGCTACAAAAGCAATGGTTTCTGGACTGACTTGCTATGATTAAAACTTGTGTCCTTGGAGTCCGTAGTAAGTAAAAATGTGTTAGACAAGCTACTGCTTGATAAGGTGTAAAATTATTGTTTGAATTCATTCATTCCTTGTATACGTACACAAATAGCATACACAAGAGGAACATTGGATCTTCATAGCACATTTTATTTGTGTTGTAGTCAATGATAATTGCTATATGAATGAGTTATGTTTGGATTCCTCAATCTTTTGACATCTTTTCATTATTACTTGATCTTCTGTTTGTTCATGCGCATGTGATTTTTAAGACTACCTGTATTATTCATCATTGTCTATTGTAGTCTATGGGCCTATGGGCCTGTGTTTTATTACTTTAATAGGAAGTTGACGAGTGTGCATTGCCACAAAAGGAATGCTTTCAGGACTTCTGTGAGAATACATGTTGCAATTCATTCATTTTCTTTATGCAGCATAAAATGATCATGCTCAACAGGACTATTGGAACTTCATATCACACTTTGTTTCCTGTTAATGATGAGTGATTGATGTTTGGGTTCTTCATTGTTTTCAATTTTGACACGCTTTGAATAATGTTTGCTCAAATCAGTGATATTTCTATTTGTTCGTGTGCCTGTGGTTTTTAAAACTGTTTTACGATTCAATGTCTAGAAGGGTCTATGGGACTATAGGCCTGTGGTTCTTATGCTTTTTGTTTGATGACTCAGTGTACAAAAGAATCTATGGGGTCACATGGTGCATGATTTTATATAATTCTTTATTGTTTTGTATCATGGCTTAGATGTTGTGGAGATGATGAATTCTTGTCTTATTCTTAACAGATCTACAATGTGGTTCGCAAAGAGATTTGGTACAAACCAGACAAGCCATTCTATAGGGATATGCTTTTTACTTTAGCCAGAAATAAGAAGAGGGAGGAAGCAATGCAGGTCTGGCAAGATATGAAGAGGGAGGATTTAGATTTAGATCAGCATACATATGGAGATATTGTACGTGCATTTTTAGATAATGAATCACCCTCGGAGGCTATGAAAATATATGAAGAGATGAGGCAATCTCTTGATCCACCACTGGAGTTACCTTATAGAGTGATTCTTAAGGGTCTTCTACCTTATCCTCTATTAAGAGACAACGTTAAACAAGACTTTCAAGAACTGTTTCCTGACATCCAAATAAATGATATTCCTGAAGAAATGTTTAATGACTATTAAGGAGACAAAATTAAACAAAATTTCAAAGAATTGTTCCATGAGAACCAAATATATTGATCTTGAAAAATTGTTATCCGATGAGTAAAGGTACCCATTTCCATTTTATTTTCTTATTTTGCTGCTACTACAAAAAATCTCAGAATATTTGAATATAATGCCCCATAACTACGGTGATAAATATTTGATCTCAGATTCAGCATAAGAAAGAGGTTGAAAGGAAGTATTATACATATTATGCGTTGGATCAAATTTTGAGCAACATTTTATCCAGGTACAATCTCGTAATAAACTGGGTCTCTTAGTTGTTACAGAACGTTTATATGGAGATACAAGATTTTGGCAAAATGACACTAAATCTGTCATTTCACACTTGCAGCCCATACTTAGGTATGCTCATTTTTCAACGAGAATTAGCATTGCAGAACTTTATTTGTATATTTACTTATTAGTTCCTATGGCATTCTTTGGATGCAAATATTCTTTTTCAAGTTTGTTCAAATGACTAATCATATGCTTGTATTTTTTATTTTCTAAATGTTTGGGCTGGTGTCAATAGTGTTGTAATGTGCCTGCTTAAAACAGAGTACAGATTTTTCCCCAGGCAGAGTTAAAACATTCAAACTTCTAAATTTCACTTGCTCAGGACCGCTCTCAGAAAATACAGGTTGCAGAATAAACAGATTGATAACAAATGTGATAATTGAATACTGGCCAATGCTAGAACAGAGTAACAATGACAAAAAATAGGAAGCTTATGTAGCTGGAATTTACTATTATATTGAGGGCGATATAGAACAGTTTGGAAATAGACTACGTTTCAGATAGCAAACAATCGAGTATATTCCCTTGTCACATATAGATTTGTGTTGTCCAAGATATAAACCTCAGTAAGGATCAGTCGATGATTCACAGCCACCAGGTTACACATGCGCCCTCTGGAAACAACCTGTCTAGTGCCCGATATGAGAGTCGTGGTCAATGATGGTAATGAGATGCCCAAGTGATGGATAGGATGAGCGCTTCAGCTGTGTGCATCTGCCGCTGCTCAGAACAGTCGTGATCACTCTATGAGACTTCAGGTTATAGAGCTCCCAGGCTATACGATGAAACCAGTGCGATGGTAAGCTCCTTAGGCGGATATAGGCCGATGCTCTAGAGCCATTGTGAGCACGGAAACTCCTCTGAAGTGAATTGCACAGGTACCAATGTGAATGACGAAGGTTCAGGCTGCAATGTTATCTCTAGAATATCCTTCGAATTGATACAGCATGTAGATGTCGGCTTGTGGCCAGAGCGGGAGCTCGGCCACAGTATTGTGGATAATTGCCTCCTTTTGCAAAACAATGAATTCACAGATGGAGGTTTTCGTCCCAATTTGTGAGCCGTAGGCTATGTCTCTCAGCCAATCGGCTAGAAAACAAATCCAAATTTGTGATGTCAGAGAAGAATGAATGGACTCGCATATATACTGGCCTTTCAATGGGTCGCCCAGATAATGATATTAAAATTTAAATATTATTATTATAATTTAAATTTATATTTAATATTTTATTATTATTATTTTATTTAATAGTATTAAAATATTAAATGCAGATAGTGTTTAAAAACACTATTTTGTGTTTTTTCCCTCCAAAAATCAAATCATGTGATTTTGGGGACATGACAATCCTCCCTGCCCGAGTGTTGCTTGCCCTCGAGCAACTTCGCTTTTGGATGCTTGGCAATCTCTATTGCTTCTCTCGATCTCTTGGTTGGATCATCCTTAGGGCTTCCTTTGGAGAGTCCTCGAAGGATGACTTCTTTCCCATTGAATTTGAATTTCAATTCCAAAGTTTGGTAATTAGTTGTGTACTCCCCATGCGAGTGTAGCCATTGTACTCCTAGGACCACATCAACCTCACCAATGCTGACTATGTAGAAATCATCTTGTATTTTGTGTCCTCCGAGAGTCAACTCCATCTGTTGGATCCGGTGGGTACACAGAATAGAATAGCCATCTGCAACTGTCACATTGAATCCTTCAAAGCTTTCGGCCTTTAGGCCCATCTTAGCCACTAGCCCCTCATCAATGAAATTATGGGTGGCTCCACTATCTATCAATACTGTCACCTTTTGTCCTTATAGGTCTCCTCTAATACAAAGAGAATGATACCTTGGTGCTCCTGAAAGTACTGCAAGAGTGCCCCCAAATATCCTTCCTCCCATGTCACCCCAAGCTCATCCTCCTTAGGAGCACCCTCTGGTTCACCTTCTTCTTCTTCATTAGGGGCTACCTCAATGTAGTATAAGTGTCCTTTTCCCGTAACCTATGACCCTTTATCCAACATTCCTTACAAGTGTAGCATAACCCTTTTCTTCGGAGTTCATCCTTAGACATGTCCATCTTGTTTGACCTCGGTGGTAAGGTTGTTGGTTGAGTAATTTCGTGAGGAAGCTTCTTGGTCACGATGGGAAGCGCCTTGTTGGAGTGTGGTCCCCCCTTAGTTGATGAATCTTCTAGGTTCAAGGCTCTCTTAATGGATCTTGTAGTGAACTCAGATCCAAGGCCTTCACCAAACCTCTAAGGGGTTCGGTTAAGCCTTCAATGAAGAGGACTATAAGCCTTCTTTCCGACACATCTAGGACCATAACTGCCAATCTCTCAAACTCAGCAACATAGTTCACTTTACCTTCTTGCTTCAGTTGTGCTAGTTCCCGGAAGTGAATTTCTAGATCCTTCCTGTCGAATCTCTCTGTCAACCTTTGACTGAATTCGTCCAATGTTTTGATGGAGTTGTGGCCTTGTGTCGCCATATTGTGATACCACCATTCGTGGGCCAACCCCTCAAGGTGTAGGGTAGCAAATTTGATGGCTTCCTCTTCGAACATGGGATTCAATGAGAAGTATGTGTCTAATTTCTGCAACCAAGCCCTTGCTGATGAACACCCTGAACCATCGAAAACTAGGATAGTGATTTTGTCCAAATGATATTGGATGTCCTTCTTTTCTTCATACCTTCTCCTCCTATGCCCTCTTTTGGTTTTCATATCATGGAATTTTGAGAATGTTACATCTCTACAAAAGGCTGGACTTTGAGCATGATACTCATTATATAATTTGGCCATGTCCTCTTCTCCTTCAGGCGATGTCTCTGCTTCATTTTCTGCCCCTTGATCCAAGAATTTGGCTTTGAAAAGCTTTGTAGAGGCTGTCGATTTTATTTCACCTAAGCTGCTGCTCTCAGGACCATTTTGCACTACTTTACCAACCCCTAGTTGCTGGTTCAACCCTTTCAATAGTTGGACCATTTCCACCATGGTCTCCTTCATACTGGATTGAAACTCCTTGGACTTCTTGATGAACTGTTGTCCATCATCCTCCTTGTCTCCCATTGCCTTCTTCCTCTCTCTGAGATGATATCTCAAATCTCTATCACTCATCTACAGATGCACAGGCTGGCAGGTCGAGGGGCTCTGATACCACTGTAATGTGCCTGCTTAAAACAGAGTACAAATTTTTCCTCAGGTAGAGTTAAAACATTCAAACTTCTAAATTTCACTTGTTGAGGATTGCTCTAAAAAAATACAGGTTGTAGAATAAACAGATTGATAACAAATATTGTGATAATTGAATACTGGCCAATGCTAGAACAGAGTAACAATGACAAAAAATAGGAAGCTTATGTAGCTGGAATTTACTATTATATTGAGGGCGATATAGAACAGTTTGGAAATAGACTACGTTTCAGATAGCAAACAATCGAGTATATTCCCTTGTCTCATACAGATTTGTGTTGTCCACGATATAAACCTCAGTAAGGATTAGTCAATGATTCACAACCACCAG